>CAJHQQ010000937.1:0-129465 GCA_905132885.1 Moricandia moricandioides | reverse complement strand
CTAAACCATACCACTACAACACTCCACACCAACACACGCCAACAGCTCAGACTAAGCACACCTTTGAGTTAATTGAAACTCCAAAACTCCCACGGTGAGAGAGATAGAAGGCAGCTTCCCAAGACACCAAGGAGAGGACGACCATTCTGGATCTACACGCACCACACCAATCGAAACTCATTAGGTATAACATATATAGATAATTTCCTAATCCTGTAATAAACCACAACTCGGTAGGATTAAGTTGCTCACTTCTCAAGTTAACTTAAAGCTTACTCCAATAGCGGAATCTTATTCAATGCAAATTAACCAATAACTTAATCACAACAATGCATGTTCATTCCGTTGCATCAGTATAAACAATGGTACTAAGAAAATTGACTACGGAGCCATAAGTTAGAGTTTAATCTACGTTGAATAAGCAGAGAAAATACTTGTTGTTTGTAAGCGAAATCTTACAAACAGGGCCGGTCTTACTTACAAATAATAAACGAAAATTGATAGGCTCACAATTTTTTTTTTAAAAAAATTCTAGGCCCCTAAATTTGTAAAAAAAGTTATATCTTTAATAAATTGCCTATGACTCTTATCTTTCAGGGCCGATCCTGCTTACTATTTTTTTTAATATATATAAAAATGTAAAAGAATATTGATATCAATCATCATATCATATATATATTTAGAATTAAAATGTAAAAAAATGTTCTTAGACTCTCATGCAGAATATATATCTTTATGATTTGAATTTATTACTTTAAAGATGAATCATCACTCTTATGCAGAATTGATTTTTGGATCACTTATTTAATTTATTATTACATGTCGGTTTTTATTTAGTATTTAATATTAATGTTTTGAATTTTTAAAATTTAAAATTTAAATTATATTATGAAAATTATATTTTATAATTTTCTTTTTTTATTTGATTGAAAGTTAACTCATGTAATTCTAGTTTAGATGATCTGAATTCAAACATATATATTGAAGCTCATATAATAAACGAGTTGACGACTACATCAATGGTCAAGTGTCGCTGCGTAGCCAAACAATGGTCGTCTATAATTCGCTGTCCAAATTACAACCAGTTGATCCACCGAGGCTCTTCTTCGCCTTCAAAGTTGAATAGAAGTTTGTCCCTTGTTGGATAAAACGTCTCGACACGAAATAATTAAGTTCTGTCGCCCTGTTGGTGGGTTAGTCTGTAGTAATAAGCATCATACAAATAGATCTTAATCCCATCACAGGAGAGTCTGTAACCACACCCAAAGTGTCAACAACTGAAGGGCCAGAGTGGATGTGCGTATGAGCAGAGTATTCTTTAGGTTTTGATCCCATCGACAAACAGTTCAAGGTATTGCATTTCAAATGGTCGAGTGAAAGAACAAACAGTTCAAGATATTGGGTTTACGTATATACCTTATATATTATTTGAGAAACATTACAACTTGTAAGCTATAACATGTATCATCATTAAAAAATTAGTTGGTCATTTAAATTTATAATATACTTTTCATTAAATAACCCAAAAATTAATTATTAATCAATAAAAAAATACTCTTTTCGTTCTGAAAAGATCCATATTCTAAATTTTCTTTGTAAAAGTGTAACAGATATTTTTTAAAAAATATAAATAAATACAAAAACCAATCTTATATTTGTAAAAGTGTAACAGATATGATATAATATTTAAAACAAAATATTGAAATATGAAATGTATATATCTAAGAAAGTTTTGCTGTATTTTCATCTTAAAATGAATTTATGGCACCAAATAAGAATAATGGAATAAAAATGTCATAAACATAAGGTAACCCCGTATCATACGTGTGTAATGTTAATGACATCTATATATAATATGTTAAATGATTTAGATGAACCCATGCATATTTGGTAGCAAACCCCGATTTTACTTATTTTATAGTTTATAGATTTAAGAATATCTTATTTAATTTGACCAAAATAATATCTTATTTAATACAATATAAATTTTATAATACTTAAAACAAATTTGAAAATTTTCAAGAAATATTATATATTATCATAATTTATTAAGGATATTAGAAATTATATTAATATTATTATGTATAAATTCGGACATGTAATTATATATTGTGAAAAGGTGGTTATGAATGACCATGTATATATTAACTGTTCATTATAAACTATATTATAAAAAAATTATGGTATATATTTACATTTGTTAAAATAAAAATAATCACCGAAATGTATTATACAGTTGTTGATTTGTTCGATATGTATTTTATGTATGGTCGTATATATATAATTTATATTTATTTAATATAGTATATATTTGAATTAGATTTTTTTTATCAAAGTGTATATGATTTTATTTTTGAAATAGATTGTGGGTTGAATTTATATGGATCTTTTTGGATATAATTTGTTAAACATGTTTAAGATACATGTATAAATATAAATATGTTATATCACATAATTTAAATCAATTTATCTTTGATATCCAAAATTAAAATATCACATATGAGATTCAATATAGGACTCTGTTTTTATAGAAAAGATTACTCTAAAAAGTTGACAATGAAGTGAAACTATATTTTTTCTCATTTACTCTCATTACCGTGTAAACAAAACAAAGATAAATATACGTTCAATTCTCTAGATTAAATAGATTTAATGAGAGTAACAATATTTCTTCATCTTTTCTCTGTTTTCCACTTCAAATTTTCTTCTCACTTATGCGTTTTTATATTTCTCCCTTTTACTCTATGAATCAAAGCTAAAGTTGCATTAGACTATTTTTTGGACTATAAGTATCCCCTTTAACAATAAATATAGATTCTACTATATTAGTTGGTGTTAGAAGTCTCAAAGTACCAAGATTAAGAACAAAAAAAATAGTAATTTAGAGTAGACAACCTTTTTCAATTTTATTCACTTAAAATATAAAAAATACATAGAAACAAAAGAGCATGGAATTATAAATTTGTAAATCACACGAACAAAATAAAAAAAAATGGGAGAGAGATGGTTCACGAACATGTAGAAGACCAATTCCCTCTCCTTATTAAACAATAACTTAATTAAAATGATAAAAAAATATTAGGAAATAATCGATAATTGCCTATAAATAAATAAATATCTCCAATGTGGTTTGACTATGTTCCGCTCACATCATTTACAACCAGAATGATATGAACTTGCATTTCCTAATCCACAAGCTGTGAAAAGTTTGATGAGATTAGCATATCTAGCAAGATCTTTCGCTATTATACATGTACATTGTTTTGTCACCGCTTGTTTTTTCTTTGTATGAAGGTTGCAACAGTCAGCTCCCCAATACTTTTTATCTTTAGTAATAAGGCGCATGCAGTAATCAAGACTCTCGAAGCAAGTATCTGCCAAGCTCTTACTCTTGATTGTAGCCGGGAATGATGACAAGAGTATGATGAAGACGATGCATATTAATTGAATGCTTTTCATTATCTTTTGATTAATCAGTATCTCTTTAAGATAATTAATTAGCCTTGAGAAACAATTTAGTTTTGAGAACATGTATGTTTTGAGTTCTTTAAATATCAAAATAGAATGAGTAAAATGTGGATATATTGAAGCAATCTTCAAAATAAAAGCATAACTTGTTCAAATGACCGATTCAATAGGAAGTGAATAAAAATAGAGTTTCTGATGAGTGATGAGTAGGTGTATGCATGCATCTTGATTTGTGAAGCAGCTTGGATATTAACGATAGTCATGTAGAAAAGAAGTTTAAGTTAAACTAAAATATCATTGTGTTTGGTCGATCGAATCATATAAGCTGTCCATTTTTATTAGGCTCAAAACACAAAGGTGAATTATATATAAACCACGATATATCAAGAGATAGTACATGTTAATGGTAAGACTGCAGAAGCAAGTTTACTCAAAAGGATATGTTTAACATGAATCAGACAATGTTGATTATCATTGTTTACGTCGTGTACATGTGTGTATATTTATGTTTATTCCATATCGGCTGATCCGGTCGGTCATGGAATGTTAAAAAATAAACTAGATTATGTTGTATGACCCAAATAAACTAGATTATGTTGCGGGAAAGTTTTTTCTTTTTAAAAATTGTCTGTTATCAGCTTATCATATAAACTAGAGATTTTTTTCGCGCTACGCGCGGATTGTATCTTTTGAAATATTTATTATTTTTACTTATATAATTTTACATGTTATATTATATTTAATTTTAGATTTAGTATACTCAAATTAAATTTATTGTATTATTTATGTATGCAACTTGAATCATCTAAATTATTAAAAAATGGAAAATGTATCATAAATAAATACATAGTAAGAAAAAAATTCTCCAAACACTTAAAATATATATATCATCAATTTGAAATCGGTTGTTGAATGTGGTTTTAGGATTCAAACCATTTTTAATATGTAAGATGTAATATTTTATTTTATTAACTTCATTTTTGTTGTATTGCTTTGATTTTATTTCTAGGTTTCTTTTATCTAGAATGTTTAAGTTTTCATTTTAGATGTTTTTATTAATATAAATTGATTTTCAAGCATAATAGATGTATTGTTAATTACTTGAAAATTGTCTCTAATTATGTTGATTAATATAAGATACATATAATATAATTTGTGCCTTATTTATTTTCTCTAAGTTTAACTATGCTTTATGTTATTCTGTTGGTGTTTATCATTTTATTGTTTGACTAAATGGCAATCGAACACACGAATTTTAAGAACCTAACCTGATTTTGCATTCTGCAATATGCAAGACAAAAAAAGTTGAAAATTGTTGTGGAATTTATGTTTGTCAAAGTTTACACCTTCATCAAATATTTTATTTATGTTTACACAATATGTTTTAAATTATAAAATCATCACTTCACTTCCTTCTCTAAATATATCTCTCAATACGATAATTGTGAAAGCAGTGCTAAAATAGTATTTTATAGTTTGAAAAGAGATGGTATTTTAAAATATATAATTTTGAGAATTATTGGGAATGTGAGATATTTTCTTAAGTTATAAATAATTTATGAAAATACTAAATTTTCCAACATGTTTTAGAAATATGATATATGTGCAGAACTATAATTTAATAAAAAATGTTTTGACATTTTAAAATACTGAATTTCAGTCTTTTGGCTATTATATATCTTTCAACTTTTCATATTTATTTAAAAGCCAGGTAACTATCTCAAACTGGACATTTTATATCCCTAACTATTATAAATAAATTTGTCAAGATTTCTGGTTTTTAGTTTGTCAAAATCTTTGGAACTTTTCGCATTTTTCAAGATAGTGTATGTTCTTTTTTTGTTAGTTAAACATTTTATGTGGAATTTTCAGAGAGATATTTTACCAATTATTTTTATGGTTTTTATTTGTTATTTTAACTTTTCTAATTTATTTTGGAAGATAAAATTCTTGTAAAAATTATCACAAAAACTTGTGAAACACTGCATAAAACATCTACAATTGTGTGGCAAGCCTAAAAATCCATGTAGCAATTGCTTTAGCATAATACCCTCAATACTCCACGCTCTCCGTAGCAAAAACATACTTACTTCTCTTAGCATACAAAAATTATGTCTCATCACTTCAAAGTCGCATTTTAGATGTTCCACATGTTTTCTGGTGATGAGCTATACATCAAAGTGTCATGAAAATGTGAGAATATATTGTCGCATATAAAGTTTAAATACGAAGTTCATCAAACTCTGAAGCACGGTTGGAGCATTAATACGGTTGAATGTCATCACTAAATAATTATAGTGCCTATTGTGAGTCTTGCAACATGTTTGTGGATATAAGGTGTATCCATCCTCACATTATTTTTTAAGAAAATATTTTATTACGTTAGCTATTTTCATATTAATTAATTATTTTATTTTGATAGATATAGTTGTGTATATTTAGACATACTTTAGGAAACAAATTTTCGAAGTATTTATGATTGATATTAAATTACCAAAGATTTAAGTTAAATTTATTAGAAGGATATGTTTCCTTTGTTATCTTAGTTTCTTATTTTGATGTGTATTTTAATTGTATAGACTTGATTGGTTAGATTTTACATTTCTGAATTCATAAATTACTTTCTCTTTTTATATATTAGATTTTTTTTGTTAGTTTAATAGTTTTAGAGAAGTTTTTTAAAATACCGCAAGCTAAGTCCCACTTTTCAAAAATACATCAATCAAAAATATACAAACATTTGGGTTTAGACTTTAGTGATTATTGTTTAGAGTTTAGTATTAAGGGGTTGAGGTTGGGTTTATAAATGTTTTATAAATATTTAGAAAAATTAGCTTAGTGTTATTTTATCAAAAATTGAGGATATTTATGAAAATAGTCATTCATTAATGGTATATTTAAAAATTGTATCAAATTTTTGGTAGAATTGAAATTTCCTCGTACTTTTATTGATTTTAAAGATATGATTCTCGTATCACCAATCATAAAATAATTTTTTTGGGCATAATATTTATGTTTTTAAGCTATTTTATTGTTAATTTTCAGTGAGTTAGCATCTATGTAAAGTTAATTGTTAAATACTTATTCTTTCAAAGCTCTTGCATTATATAAAATCTTGCCTTTTAAGACATATTATTTTAAAATATATATTTTATGTTAATTTTCCAAATATTTAGTGTATATATATATATATATATCAATTTAATTCTTTTAAAGATTTTTAGTTTGTCATTCTTTCTTATTTTAAACTGATTTCTGTTTATTTTATATTTTTTTACCTTATAAGATATTGATTTTAATTTATTTGGAAATAAGTATTTTGGGGAAATTTAATCAAATTGGAGGCTGATTTTACATAAATTTATTAGTATTTTTAAGTTATGTGTGATATTTATCATTGTCTTTATAATTTGATTTTTTTTAAATATAGTTTTAATTCATTGATAACTATATTAGAAATCAAAAATACTTATAAGAAATATTTTAGTTATTTTTATCTAGGATTATATTTTAGTTATTTTTATCTAGGATTTATAAATATTTTTTATGAATATCAAGTAATTTATTTTATGTTTATTTTCCTTTTTAGTTTACTTTATTTTATATATATATTTTTTAATTTTTTATCTTTTTAGAAATTCTTTTTTTCTTAAATTAATAAATTAAAATATTGATTTTTTATATTATTAATGATTGTTATGAATTTTGTGTGAACATTTTTAATAGTTTACAGCTTCAACTTTTGAATATTATAGATTGAAAATTGTTCTTTTAAATACATAAAATTGATATAAGATTACTTTCTATTTTTGGATTTTGAATTTTTAAGTTTTGCCATTTTGTTAATTTATTGATCTTTAATGATTGGCTTTTTTGTTTATATACTTTTAGTTTATTTTTATATTTTATATAATTTCCCAAAGAAGAATATTGTCATAACTCTACATTTTTGTGTTTAAGTTTTATATGATTTTACATTGTACACAAACTAATGTCATTCTTGGAGCTCAAACATTCATACTGAATCTAAATATCGTAATAGTTTTGTTGTCAAATCCATATTACTCACAAATGGAAGTTAAATCTTTTAAAAATGTTGACGTAGAAACATTCAGATGAAGATGTACTAACGAAGCAGGGTGACCTTTTTTATCAAGCAAAGTCTTTTGCTTTCCTTTCTCCACAATGCACCATTCATAACTACATCAATTACATATGCATTCTTAATTGTTGATAACCAATGTGCCACCACCCAAGTGGTTTGGTTAACCATAGCCGGTCCAATGCTTCATGAACCACAAGCTCTGACTAAGGTTCCAAAGTAATAGTTGCTTCATCCAACAACAACACCAGAGGGTCTTCAAAATTGCAATGAATTAGGTTACTCTCTACTTTTACCCGCCTGATAATTGAACTCTTCCTTCCCCCACCATTGTAGTATAGCCCCTGCAACAGTGAAGATATCTTTCAGCTTAGTACGAATATGGAAATCAGGGATGCAAATTCAATCAGGTGCCGTTAAAGATGCCTGTTGTACTCAACTAATGAAGCCATGAGCGTTAGATAGCTGAGTTATATATATATATATATATATATATATATATATATATATATATATATATATATATATATATATATATATATCGGTTTGAGAAGCATCTCATCCTCTTCCATAAGATATGTTTGCTCTGATCGTTTCACTGACCAAAGCCGGCTCTTGGCTCACCAGCCCGGTATTTTGCCTTAGCCATTTCATCTGAAAAGTATTAATCTCAACTCCAATCAAAAGAAATTTGACCAATCGTAAAACCTCTGCAGCTGCGCAATTACTCTCGTTTTCCCGCTTCTGCTTCCTTCAACCAAAGTGAGAAGAGCATGTTTAAACCTGTGAAAGAAATGATCCAGGCTGTGATACTGAGGATCCTTTGAACGGTTCTCAAAATGCACCAACTATCCAGGCAAAAAAGCTTCAATTGGTCTATGTTCACCAAACGTAACTTTGCTTATCTCCAAGGGAGAAACATAAAAGTGTATACAGAAATAACATAGAACATTGTTAGAATAATTTACCTTTCATCGAAGAATAAACATGATGAGATTTTGCCACCTGTTTTGGTGGTTTTTCGCAGCCATGGTTCCGATGCAGTTAGGGATTTTTTTCTTTTGGGGATTTCCGTTTGGAGAATAATTGGATTTGATAAGTGGCTACAATTTATATGTTGAGGATATGGAGAAGGGAAGGTCATTAGTTTGTGATCTAGAATTTAAACATTAAATGCATATGAATGGTGGAAGAAGGTCTTTTATAGCTAGACTGAAAACTGATATGTTGATCGATTGCCTTCGGCTAAAACCGACGAATTAAAGAGGAAGGGAAAACGTATGGATAAATTTGAATTAGATGAGCCACATATCAATTTGTTTTCATTTTTAAGTTAGCTGAGATGACATGGCTAAACGGATCCTTCTTATTGGCTGGAATTTTCATGCAGACGTGGATACTCTCTACATTCACCTTATTCAACTTTTAGTATTGTAAGATTGATTGATGGAAACTCAACCAAGCTGGACCAAGTAGTTTAAAAAAAAAAAGACTTTCACTAGTTATAACTTATAACTCAAAATGAAGCCCAAAAGGTTCACAAAAAAAAATATGGAGTATTTGCTAAGAGAAGCCCATACATATAAAAGAGAAAATGAAATTGAAGAATTAGAAAGAAAACCTACTTATTAGAAAAGAGAAAGCCAAATACCTAGTACGGTTGAAGCGGAAGATGAGGGAGAGGATTAAAAACCACAACCTAGAAATATTTGAAAACACTTAAAATTCTAAGCAAAAGATCAAGTTAAATTTTATTGAATGAACATGAGAAATACTGCAACATTTTAACTAACACACGAAACTAGTACTAAATCATGTAGTTTACAATAAAAATATATTTTACAAAACTTCCAAACATTACCCAAGTTCAATATACCATTCTTCAATGGTCTTAAAGCATCGCGCTCTGGTTCACACAATCAATCTAACATTCATCGCAAAGAAGGCATAAGTATACAAAATTACTCAGTGATGACGATCAAAACCGCCCACATGCATCTCAATAATCAAGCAATCAAATTCCACACTCCATTCTAACAACATGCAATCCGTTTCTATCAACCGATCAATTCATTTCCATTATTTCTTACTTAACCATTTTCTTATTACTTATCAATTTTCATTCATCCGAAACAAACAACCTAACATTTGGTTCTATCATTCTTTTACTTTATCATTTCCTAACATTCCACCTGAAGATCCATCAACATGCGGTTGTATCCAAACATGCAGTCGTAGCCAAACCTATGACCCGTCGGTCTATTACATCATGTAACCCACCTGCGACCCAAAGGTCCATAACGGCCAAAGCCAACATACACGGTCCGGAGCCAAAACATAATCATGACATCTTTACGACATGATGCCAAAACATACTTTTCTTATTCGATTTCATTACTTAATTTTTTACTTTCCAAGTTTATTTGTTTATTAATGTTCTTTCTTTAATTAATCTATTCATTATTCTATTTCTATAACGTATTCCACTTAACATACCAATTATTTTTCAAGATCAATTATATGTTCGTCCACATAAACATATCAATTTAAACAAAGATCATCAAACGCAATCTAACATGAAAATATTCTAAGAACACAAGAACGTTCTTCAATCCTTGAAAACCACCTTGAAGAACGAAAAACGAACTTTCCATAAACAATTTCCCAATGCATAATCTTCATCCTAACAAACCAACTATGACCAAAATATAAATTATTAATTTGCCATGAATCACTTCCTCAGCTTAGCTAAATCTCTAGGATTCAAAGACTCTGAACTTCCTAGTGTTTTCGACGAAGAACTTTTTAGCTCCTCCTCGTTCGATCCCTTTTTCTCAAAATTCTCTCTCTGCCAACCCGTTCTTACACTGACTTATCTCTAAACATGTTTTTCTTGGTTGTATGAGAAATGAGAACTCAAGGTCCTTTTTATAGGATACTTGGACTTGCTCACCAAGCCATCATTTAATGTCCCTTTCCTTATCTAGCTTGGTCAGAGATCACCATTAATGTCCTGGTTAATTCTCTGCAAGACTTTCCTTATTTGATTCCCGCATATCCGACCTTCATTTTGTATAATCCCGCAAAAATAACTAGTCAAACTTTTCTTACTTGGAACTCGCATGTTCTAGTAGTCGAACATTCTTTAATTGGCCTTACGGTCTTGAACTTTTGTACTGTGATCGGCTTACCATCTCTCAATCCATTTCTAATTTGTTCTATGAGCTCTCTAATGATCCGACACTTAGTCAAAATACAGCTCATTCTTTCAACCTTAATTAATACAAGTATTTCCACACTTAGAAAATACCCTCATTGTAAAATTAAATCTCTCGCGATTTATTTGCTTCAATTTAAAAATACTGCGGGAGCGGGTCGTTACAAGGGACATATATGGGCTCATATTGAGATAAGGTCTAGTCGGAGATTGATAGTATCTTTGATATTGGAGATGAGAGCATGAGGAAGATATGGAGGAGTGGAGTATTGCATTTCTCTCATTTCAAATGGAGTACATTGAGGCTTGATAGAGGAGCCTAAAAATGGGAGCTAAGTGGTGATCTAGAGACGGGTTTGCTAACAATCTCAAAGTTGCATCAAAGGAGTCAGGGGGCTGAAGTGTTGGGCCCATAATCGGTGCAGCCCAACGAGGCCTGTAATTGAGAAAGACTAGCAGGCTGGACTTGGTCAGTAGCAAGGAGGCCAAAATAAGAAGAATCAGTTGAGACAATCTCGGATAAAGATATCTATAAAGGAAGAGAAGAGGGGAGAAAGGAGACATTCAAAACCCTAGAGACTAAACACATCATACACGACCTCAACCTTGTTCTCTCGTTCTCTCACTCTCGATATTTAGTTCTTAGTTGTTGTAACCCGATCTATTTGTAACCATTGTATTCAATCACTCTTTATTAATAAAGTATGTTTTATCAAGCGGAATATGATTACATCGTTGTATTATGAAGATATCGTTGTCCACGTTATTTTTCCTTAATCTTTTATAAACAACTAATACCTAATATCTAGTGTGGGTTTTAGGATCCAGATGAATGTTCGCTTAGATGATAAAGTGTGACCAAATTGATGACCAAAAAAAAAGAAAAAAAAAAGTTCATATGAGGATTTCTGTGAAACTAAACAAAAAAGAGAATTAGTAGTTCTGATTACTATACATTTATGTGCCTTGCGTGGAATAATGGTGTAAATATACATTTATATCTTTTGAGTTAACTAATTTAAACTTATGATTTAAAGTTATAGGATGTAATTTTGGAAAATTAAAAATTATTAAAAAAAATAAACTTTTCAAAATAAAAAGCTATTTCGATCATTTTAGGGCTATTTTCGGATAAAACTTAAAAAGAGATATTTGAGAGAAATGACCATTAAATTTTTTCTCACAAAAATAGCACTCAAGAAAAAAAAAAGACCAAAATAGCCTTTTTATTTGAAAATATGAATATTCTTTTTTTTTTAATTTAAACATCTCCTCCGAAACTCCATCTCATAACTTTAAACCCTAAGTATAGATTAGTTAACTCAAAAGTTATAAGTGTATATTTACACCTTTTAATAAAATTTATTTTATCATTTTTCTCTTTGAAAACTATTTTTGTGACAATAAATTTAGGATTATTCTATGGTATTTATCTTTCAATAAAAATTAAAATTCCATAATTAGATATTGGGAAAATATTTCAAATAGACTTTTTAAAAGTTTTTGTCACAAAAATAATCCTTAAAAAATAAAATGACCAAAATAGATCTTTTATTTTGAGAATTTTAATATTTTTTTATTTATTTTTTTAAATTTAAACATCACTTTTAATTCATCTCATAACTTTAAACGCTAAATCTACATTAATCAACTAAAAAGATATAAATATATATTTTCTTTTAATAAAGTCTATTTTAATAATTTTTCTTACTAAAATCTATTTTGTTAACAAAAACGTTTTTAAATCTACGTAAATTATTCCTCTTTAATATTAATATATACATAAATTTTTAGTGTCACTCCATTACTAAGCACTAAACTCTTCTCAACTTTTCCATCTCCGAGACGAACGTACTTCTCGATCCTTCTCGTTTCTGCGACTATGGCTTCACCTACTAAGAAGGTACGAAGATCCATCCTTATCGATGATGTAACTTCTCTTGATGATTGTTTTTGTTCGTGCTTTAGGTTTTGATTCCCGTTGCGCATGGTACGGAGCCGTTCGAAGCGGTGGTGATGATCGATGTGTTGCGGCGAGGAGGGGCGGATGTAACGGTTGCCTCCGTGGAGAATCAGGTTGGCGTTGATGCGTGCCATGGGATCAAGATGGTCGCCGATACTCTTCTCTCTGACATCGCTGACTCTGTTTTCGACCTTATTATGCTCCCTGTAAGTATCTGATCTCTGGATCTATCTCGTGAACAATGAACACTTGCACTATTAAGGATTCGATTGAAGTCATTGTTATGCCTTTGTCAGGGCAAAATAACCAGAACCAAAAAACCAAACCGGAATCCAATCGAAATATCTGAATTCGGAGCCAAACC
Organism: Moricandia moricandioides; assembly: GCA_905132885.1. Taxonomy (NCBI): domain Eukaryota; kingdom Viridiplantae; phylum Streptophyta; class Magnoliopsida; order Brassicales; family Brassicaceae; genus Moricandia; species Moricandia moricandioides. The sequence continues at coordinate 116,351 of CAJHQQ010000937.1, read as the reverse complement.
AAAACCCTCAAATAACTGAATGATTTATATTTTGCTATATCCAAAATAACGAACCGGAACTAAACCGAGAACCGAACGTATACCTGAATATATAAAATATTAATTATATAACATACCTCAATATGTATTTATAATTTAAAAATATATTAAAAATGTTCAAAAATAGTTGAAAAAAATTAAATTATTATAAAGTATTCGAACTACCAAAACTATCCTAAAGTATCAAGATAATTTTATTCTAGATATCTAAAGTAATCTGAAATATCTAAGATTTTTTATCTGAATTATCTTAATTATTTAAAATTTTACCCAGAATATTCGATATTTAACTAGAACTACCCGAACTAACTTAACCGGAACCAAATAAAAACCGAGTGCTTTGAAGTATTTCCCGATTTTTAGTTTTACTATCCGAACCAAACTGAACCCAAAACTACCAAACTGAACTGAAAATAGGCGAAGTAGTAAATGGATGATCTAGCCTCCTATCTGAACTACCCGAAATACCCAAACCGAACCGATACCCGAAATGCCCAGGCCTAGTTATGCCTTTGTCAGGGCAAGCTTTATGGAGCTTGAAACAATTATACACCTGAAGTATAAATGATCATTACATATTTTTTAGGCAAATCTCTCAAATATTTTTTTTTGGGTTTTTGTCACAAAAATAGATTTCAAAAAAATATCAAAATAGATTTTTTTATTTTGAAAATTTTAATTTACTTTTTAATTTTGAACACCTCCAAAACCCCACCCCATAACTCTAAACTCTAGGTTTAGATTATAGATGTAAATTTATACCTTTTAATAAAATCTATTTTGATCATTTTTAACTTTGAAGTATATTTTGCTGACAAAAACTTTTTAGGATTTTTCTGTATTTTTCTTAAATTGATTTGGCGCCAATTTTGGGGGCAGAAGGGAATGTTCCATCTCGCTATGTCCAGCTTTGATCATTAGTTGTTGTCTCGCTTATATTTTGATTCTGATATATTAAAGAATTTGATAGCTAATTTTCTTTCTTGTGATATGTTTTGGTGAAGGGAGGACTACCTGGGGGAGAGACTCTTAAGAACTGTAAACCTTTGGAGCATATGGTGAAGAAACAAGACGCAGATGGACGGCTTAACGCTGCTATCTGTTGTGCCCCGGCCCTTGCGCTTGGGACTTGGGGTTTGCTAGAGGGGAAAAAAGTATGTGTGCAGTGATCAGTATCTAAGTACTTTTCTTTGTTTGTTTGAAGTTTTGTATTTGGTGTGTAAACCACTGTGTGTTCCTATTAGGCGACATGTTACCCAGTTTTTATGGAGAAGCTTGGAGCAACCTGTGCAACAGCTGTTGAGTCAAGAGTGGAAATAGATGGGAGGATAGTGACTAGTAGAGGGCCTGGAACCACTATGGAGTTCTCTGTCACCCTTTTGGAGCAACTCTTTGGGAAAGAGAAAGCTGCTGAAGTCTCTACACCCTTGGTATGTCTTCTTCTATCAAAACCTCACTCACATATTGGGAACTCACAGATCTCAGAGACCTTTTTTCCTTGCGAAGATAGTCCTCGGCAAAGAATAGTTTATATAGCTGTTTATAATTTGATTCCTTGTAATGACATTCTATTAATGTTAGAGCTGAAACTTGAAAGCTATTGGATACAGGAACTTTCATATTTCCACAAGGAAAAACACTATTCTTTTGGTAGCATAGTCGTTGTTCCATGGTATCCTTTTACATTCTCTTCTTCCCCTTTTGACATCAGGTGATGCGTCCTAACCCTGGTGATGAATATACTGTTACCGAGATTAACCAAGTAAACTGGTCGTATGACAGTACCCCACAGGTAAACTTACTATCGACGCCTATCCACTTGGTTTACACCCTTAACATTTGCAAAAGAGTTCTGTTTTGATAGTTTGTTGGATTTGTAACGTGAGATAATTTGGTAGCTTTAGCTACTTCAGGTGGTTAGATGATGAGTATTTAAAAGAAAAAGAGAGACGGAAATGTGGTTTACTTAAGAACTTCTGTACACTGAGAGTGTGGTTCTCCTTTTCAGATTCTTGTACCCATTGCAGACGGCTCGGAAGAAATGGAAGCTGTTGCTATCATTGATGTACTGAGACGGGCAAAAGCAAATGTAGTTGTTGCTGCACTTGGTAACAGTTTGGAAGTGGTAGCATCTCGTAGAGTCAAGCTAGTGGCGGATGTGCTTCTCGACGAGGCGGAAAAGAATTCATACGATCTGATTGTGTTGCCTGTGAGTGCTAACATCTTAAAATGACTAAAGAATACAATGTCAAGAAAGTTGAATTAACCATGGTGGTGAACTTCTTTTAATTCACAGGGTGGTCTCGGTGGTGCTGAAGCATTTGCAAGGTCGGAGAAGCTAGTCAATATGTTAAAGAAGCAAGCGGAATCAAACAAACCATATGGAGCAATTTGTGCCTCTCCTGCTCTGGTCTTAGAGCCACATGGTTTACTCAAGGTAGAAACAACGCGAGAGAAAAATCCACATTGTCAGCTAATAGTATAGACTCAGATGCATAGGATCATTACTTTATTGGTAATCTTTCTGCTATTTTTCACCTCCATAACAAATTTAATGGATGTTTGTATAGGGTAAGAAGGCGACAGCTTATCCAGCAATGTGCAACAAATTGTCGGACCAGAGTCACATCGAGCATAGAGTATTGGTGGACGGTAATCTCATAACGAGCAGGGGCCCTGGAACCTCGTTGGAGTTTGCACTCGCAATTGTAGAGAAGTTTTATGGCCGCGAGAAAGGACTTCAGCTCGCAAAGGCAACACTTGTGTAAAACCAGCGCAGTGAGTACCTCAGGTATGAGTGACTCAAATAAGAAAAATGCTAGTATCAAGTTATCGAATGAGTGGACCTTTATTGCAGTGTGCTTTGTGCTTTAGTGTGATGCTTGATAACGTCAATGAGTGGACCTTTATTGTAGTGTGCTTATTTTGATGCTTGATAATGTCTTATAAATAAAAAGAGGAGGTTTCTTTTGCTTCAGTGTTCTGTCAGTTGTCACTCTAGTTTGTGTCAAAGAGTGAGTTAGTTTAATGAAATCTTCAGTATTTAGTGAAGCAAGAAGTGAAGGGACAGAACTAGAACCTATTGAGTTGAAAAGAGTTAATCAGAATCCATTGTATTCATGGCAAAAGGTCCAAATCTTGATAAAATATCATTTCCTCGTAGGCTTTTAGCTGCTTGGATCTGATCAGCAAGAGAGATTTATCCTCTTGTTCTCTCTTTCCTTATCAGATCCAAGTCCAGTTTCTCCAGCTTGGCTGCAACTAGGGACGTTATATAGGGTCTTGAAATTTAGGGTTGTCCCAGCCCATCCCTATAATTTAAGAGCCCTAGTCCTAATGCATTACTCATTAAGTATATAGGGTTAGCTTAGGGTTGGGTTAAAGAAATAAAGGGTTTTGACAGGGTTGAGCCCTATTAAATTTTTTTTGGTAAACAACAATATTTTGGTGTAGACATTTTTTTTTGTAAACTATTTTGGTGTAGGATTAAAACTTCAAAAAATAATTTTCCTTCCAAAACTGCAAAAATTGAGTTTTTTCGTTAAAATCATGAAAACAAAGCTTTGCGTCAAAATCGTGAAAACAAAGCTAAAACCACAAGATCGAGTTTTCCCGCCAAAACCACAAAATTGAGTTTTCCCGCCAAAACCAGAAGATCGAGTTTTCCCGCCAAAATCGCAAAATCGAGTTTTCCCGTCAAAACCGTAAAATCGAGTTTTTTCCGCCAAAACCACAAAATCGAGTTTTCCCGCCAAAACCGTAAAATCGAGTTTTTCCTGCCAAAACCGCAAAATCGAGTTTTCCCGCCAAAACCGTAAAATCGAGTTTTCCCGCCAAAACCGTAAAATCAAGTTTTTCTCGCCAAAACCGCAAAATCGAGTTTTCCCGCCTAAATCGCAAAATCGAGTTTTCCCGCCACAACCGCAAAATCGAGTTTTCCCGCCACAATCGCAAAATCGAGTTTTCCCGCCAACACCGTAAAATCAAGTTTTTCCCGCCAAAATCGCAAAATCGAGTTTTCCCGTCAAAACCACAAAATCGAGTTTTCCCGCCAAAACCGCAAAATCGATCTTTTCCGCCAAAACCGCAAAATCAAGTTTTCCCGCAAAATCAAGTTTTCCCGCAAAATCAAGTTTTCCCGCAAAATCAAGTTTTCCCGCAAAATCGAGTTTCCCGCAAAATCGAGTTTTTCTGCAAAATCGAGTTTTTTCTCTAAAACCGCAAAATCGAGTTTTTCCGCTAAAACCGCAAAATCGAGTTTTCGCTAGAACCGCAAAATCGAGTTTTTCCGCAAAATCAAGTTTTTCGCTAAAACCGCAAAATTGTGTTTTCTTCGCAAATCGATTTTTTTCGCCAAAACCGCAAAATCAAGTTTTTCCGCTAGAACCGCAAATCGAGTTTTTCGCAAGATTTAATTTTTCCGCCAAATTGAGTTTTTATGCCAAAACCGCAAAATCGAGTTTTTCCGCCAAAACCGCAAAATCGAGTTTTTCCGTAATATCACAAAATTGAGTTTTTCCGTAAAATATTTAATAAAAAAATCATTTTTATTTGATTTATGTTAATGTATGAGATAACATATATTTTGTAAGAGATTATATTAAAATTAATTAGCATAAAATGATAAAGGATCTTAAAGGGGTTGAAAAGGGTTCAACCCTGTTTTACATATCTTGATGGGTTCTAAAAGGGTTAGGGTTCATTTAGGGCTGAGCTTAAATTATATAGGGTCGGACTGGACTGGGTTACCATGTATAACATCCCTAGCTGCAACTAGGGATGTTAATATGGGTAATTACCCATGGGTTTACCCAAACCCACTAATAATGGGTTGGGTTTTTATCCACCTACAATTAACTGGGCTAAATATGGGTATAAAATTTTAAATCTATATGTATGTTGGGTAAATACAAATGGGTAATAGTGTACCCATGGGTTTTAATTACATTATTATGTTTTTCACTATTCTAAATAAATTATATAAAAATTGTAAAAATAAGTTTTTTTCACTAAAACCGCAAAAATAAGTTTTCGTGCCAAAACCGCAAAAACAAGTTTTCCCACCAAAACCGCAAATACGAGTTTCCTACAAAAACTATTTTTTCCGCTAAAACCACAAAAACGAGTTTTCCCGCTGAAACCACAAAAATGAGTTTTTCCGCCAAAATTGCAAAAACGAATTTTCCCGTCAAAACCGCAAAATTGAATTTTCCCGCCAAAACCGCAAATGAGTTTTCCCGTCAAAACTGCAAAAACGAATTTTCTCGTCAAAACCGCAAAAATGAGTTTTCTCGCCAAAACCACAAAAATGAGTTTTCCCGTCAAAACCATAAAAATGAGTTTTTTCGCCAAAACCGCAAAAATAAGTTTTCCCGCCAAAACCGCAAAAATGAGTTTTCCCGCCAAAACCGTAAAATGATTTTTCCGTCAAAACCACAAAATTGAATTTTCCCGCCAAAACCGCAAAGGAGTTTTCCCGTCAAAACTGCAAAAACGAATTTTCCCATCAAAACCGCAAAAATAAATTTTCCTGCCAAAACCGCAAAAATGAGTTTTCCCGCCAAAACGAGTTTTTCCCGTCAAAACCGCAAAAATGAGTTTTCCTGTCAAAACCGCAAAAACGAGTTTTCCCGTTAGAACCGAAAAATGAGTTTTTCCGCCAAAACCGCAAAATGACTTTTCCCGTCAAAACTGCAAAATGAGCTTTGTCGCGTAAACCGCAAAAACGAGTTTTCCCACCAAAACCGCAAAAATGAGTTTTTCCGCCAAAATCGCAAAAATGAATTTTCCCGCCAAAACCGCAAAAATGAGTTTTTCGCGTCAAAACTGCAAAATAAGTTTTCCCGTCAAAACTGCAAAAATGAGTTTTCCCGCCAAAACCGCAAAAATAAGTTTTCTCGCCAAAACCGGAAAAAATAAGTTTTCCCGCCAAAACCGCAAAATGAGTTTTTCCCGTCAAAGCCGCAAAATGAGTTTTTCCCGTCAAAACTACAAAATGAGTTTTGCCGCGTAAACCGCAAAAACAAGTTTTTCCGCCAAAACCGCAAAATGAGTTTTTCCGTGAAAACCGCAAAAACGAGTTTTCGAGTCAAAACTACAAAATCTTGTATAAATATTAAAGCTCATGTTAATAATATTAATATTCTATATGATCTTTTTAGAATAAATAAAATACTCCCTCCGTTTTTTTATAATTGACGTTTTAGGGGAAATTTTTTGTTCCAAATTATTTGACGTTTTCAATTTTCTATGTAAAATTTATTAGTAATTAATGTTAGATGACCAATGATATTATAGCTTCTATTTTACTATTGGTTGAATTGTGGTTAGGTAAACAATTAATGATGTTTTTGTTTAGAAAATGATAAAAAATTAAATGTTTCTTAATCTGTGTGCATAATCCTAGAACGTCAAATAAAAAAAAACGGAGGGAGTAGTAATTTAGGTACCCATGGGTAAACCTATACCCTACTGGGTTATTTTCTGGGTTTAGATTTCATCCTTGATGTTTCTGGGTTTTCGCGGGTTGGGTATAAACTGGGTTGGGCTGGGCTGGGTTATTTTACCCTACATTAACATCTCTAGCTGCAACTGAACCACCCTATCCTTTCCAATAGCGACTTTAGACATTATGCAAAACCAAAGAACCATTTAAGTTAGTTTCTCGTTTGTACTGAGGCGTCCTTTTTCATTTTCTTTACCTTTGCGAGTTTCTTCTTCAGTTTAGAACGTGAGGTAACGGTTGCATTCTTCTTCAAGGTCCATCATCGGACAAGCCAGATGAAACATTTGTTTTGGGCCTCCAAATTTTTGGAATTTTTTTTATATATATAGGCTTCCAAAAAATATTTTTAGACCTCCAAATTCATAAAAGAAAAATTTAGTTGAAATCGTTAAAAAATAGTCTTAAACCCCTTAAATTTCAGGGCCGACCTGTTCTCCATATTCTGCTTTGGTTTCTCTCTTGTCGTTCTTTCTTCCTTTCTACAAGTCTCCTCATCTTCTCTGTATTGGCTTGTGCAGCTCTCATCTTGGTTTGTTCCTTTGTTCTAGCTTTCTCTTCAGACAACTGAAGCTGCTCAAATGAAATCTCTTGTTTTGAGTTTTCGTAGCTGTCCCAATCGAGTTCTACCTCACCAATTCCTCCTTTCATGGCAGCTCTGACCACAATGACATGAACTTCTCCTTTAATCGTTTGCATTTTGACCTTCCAGCCCAAACTTGTTTCAAAGCCCAATACTGCACAGCTACAAGCTTCGCGGGTAAGATCCGCGGTGCAAGTTCAACATTACCATCTCTATTTTATTAGTTGGATCTTTATTTATAAAATTATCTCAATAAGCCCAATTTAGGTAGATGAAGGCACATAACTGGACCTGGGCCTAATTTATTTAATTCATACTCACAATTGCAAATTTATTGGGCTAGGTGTTATAAATAACTAACCTTCCCTAACTTTCTCCCTTATTTCACTCGCCGACTTTTTTAATTCTTCGATTGTTTTTTTTTTTGTCTCGTGTATTGCTGTCTCCGCCTCGATTAGGGTTAAGGATCTGAGACGAAACTTACCTTCTACACACAAATCTTCAATCATGGACATGTTGAAGAAGCGGAGGCTCGACGATAACGGCAACGGAATCCTCCACGACTCCCACATTAGCGCCGTCTCAACTCGATTAACGCCACACGACGCGAGGAAGCTCATCGAACGCTTCTCCACCGATCAGCTCCTCGATATCTTACAAAACGCCGTCGCTCGACACCCCGACGTCCTCGAACTCGTCCGTTCAACCGCCGACTCCGACATCACGCAGCGGAAGCTCTTCATCCGCGGCCTCGCGGCGGAGACCACGACGGAAGGTCTCCGATCGCTTTTCTCCACTTACGGAGATCTCGACGAGGCGATTGTGATTCTCGATAAGGTGACTGCGAAGTCGAAAGGGTACGGGTTCGTGACGTTTAAGCACGTTGACGGAGCGCTTCTCGCTTTGAAGGATCCGTCTAAGAAGATCGATGGCCGCGTGACGGTGACGCAGCTCGCTGCTGCTGGGAATCAAGGTACGACTGTGGCGGGTCATGTTTCGGATGTGTCGATGAGGAAGATTTATGTAGCGAATGTGCCTGTTGATATGCCTGCGGATAGGTTGTTGAATCTGTTTTTAGCTTATGGGGAGATTGAAGAAGGTCCTTTGGGGTTTGATAAGGTTACTGGTAAGTCTAGAGGGTTTGCTTTGTTTGTGTATAAGACTTGTGAAGGTGCTCAAGCTGCACTTGCTGATCCTACTAAGGTGATTGATGGAAAGCATCTGCAGTGTAAGTTGGCTATAGATGGTAAGAAAGGAAAGCCACCAGGTGGTGGTGGTGGTGGTCCAGGTAAAGATGTTGTTGCTGGGCCTGGTCAGGGTCATGGTCATGGTAATGGTAATGGAATGGGTGTGGCTCCTCCTCCTGGACCTTATGGTCCTGGTGGGTTGGGTGGTTACAGTGGATACTCAGGAGGACCGCCGCCGCATCACATGAATTCCACACCATCATCTATGGGTGGTGGAGCAGGTGTGTATGGAGGTGCGTATGCTGGTCATTATGGTGGATATGGTCCAGGTTCTGGGGGTTATGGTCTTGGTTCGGGTGCTGGTTATGGTGGGCCTGGTGGTGGAAGTGGTCCGTATAGAATGCCACCAAGTTCTATGGCTGGTGGTGGTTATCATGAGAGTGGGCACTATGGGCATTCATCAGCTTCAGGATATCCTGGACAGCATCAACCTCTTGGTTCCTCTTCAGCTCCGAGAGTTCCTCCTGGAGGAATGTACCCTAACGGTCCACCGAATTACTGAATGGTGAGATGGTTCTTCCTTATATTGAGTTATTCTTTTTGCTTGATCTTGCTAGTGTTATTTTGTGCATGAGCATGGTCCTTGCATTGCGTAGTCTTCAGTGGTTTCGCATGTGCTTTGTTTGTTTGCTCGAGTTCTCTGTATTTTTTCTTTCTTGTGTCCACTCGTGTGTCTTGAGTATCTCTATATTGTTAGTATCTACAATTGTTTAGTTGCAGTACAGTGTCCATTTACTCCACGCTTTGCTTTGGGAGTTGCTGTTTTCCGCTTGGAGTTTAATTTGTTTGTTAATGCTAATGACCAAGTTAAATTGTGAATGGATGTTTGATTCAGGTTTGTGACAGGGAGAAGATGCTTTTATGTGCTTAGTGGTGATTACGTGATTGCAGCATCTTTAAAAATCTCTGGAATTGATGAATGTATTACTGCTTTGACATGTCTCTCTGCACTTGAATTGAATGTGTCTTGGCCTCTGAATGCCTAGTTACTCTCTATGAATGATTAGACTAGGATGTGTTCCTGTATTTTGTTTTTTACTTTCATAGACATAGTTTGCAGATTGATTTTGTTTGTCAGATTAGTGAACTTTTAATAATATTGGTGTTATTTGTCTCTCTATCTAGTTTCCTGGTTACTCTTTCTTTACTCTTATGGAACATTGACAACAAGGTTCTACTTGTCTGTGATCAATAAAGTGGCACCTGAAAGTTTTCTTTGCCAATCAATTCTGATTGGTTGGTTCTTAGTTTTGAACTCAAAAATGTTGAACATGTGTTGCTTTTAGCAGCTTGATAATCTGAGAATGGTATTCTACATTTCCTGTTTATAAACCAGACATGATAGAAGTTTCTTGGAGAGTGTGCAATTTTGAAGATGAGTATTATTAGTAGTATATTGGCAATGTTTGGCAAACAAACTCTGCTTCAAATGATAAAAAAAAAATGATTCCTCATGATATGTTATTATCAAAAGAAGGATTAATTTCCAGGATTTGAGGTTTTCTTTTTTTTTCTGAGATATTTGTCGTTTTTCGTGTTGATATGTGGGCTTTTTTGGAGTGTTTATCTGATATCTTGTGATATTTGATGATTATTTTGTGGTCACATTTGTTAAAATATTCTGTGAAGACAATAGACTTGTGATCCCATCTCTCGCTTGTTGTTCATAAACAGACTAGTCTTGTGTGTCATTGTTAGGAATCTATTTGGTTCACACTAACCTGTGGCTGTGACCACTTTTTGCCCTTTTGTTCCACTGCTTTTTTTTGGTTTCTTCCTTTTTTTTTTTTTTCCTATTTGGCGTTTTAACGGTGCGATCGAGGAGCTGCGACGGCAAATATAGGAAGACCAATAGCGAAATAGCGTATTTTATATTAATGTGGAACATGTATTAATTAATGAGATGTGTGTGTATCGCTGTACTTTACTGAACATATTCACGTTCAAATAATATAGCCAGACACGCTATAGAGAGCGTGCTTTGTCAACCAATTTGGGGTTAAGTAGAGATTTTAAGTGACTTCGATTTCTTTTAATGAAGTTAGATAAATTATTTTCATTTTTTGCCATAAATATTAGATTTTTGTTAGAAAAATTAAAAATGATGATTTTTGAGATTGAATATGTTAGTTAAAGATGTGTAATTCTGATTAATTTTGAAATACTTCCACTAGATCACCTTAGAAATATATCAATAATTTGATTTAAAAAGTTTTGAAATAATGATGATGTTTAACCTGATGGATGTCCGGAAAATATATGTGCTTTCTGGATAATTGGACTTTGGGTATTCATCTAGATATTTGTTAAATATGTCGATATCTAGATATTAATATGGATCTATAAAAATAATTAAAAATATATTTTAAAAATACAAAAAAAAATTAAAATAATACAAAAATTAAATATTTATACAAAATATGAATATATAAGGTTATTTTTCAAATAGACTTTTTAAAGTTTTTGTCACAAAATAGATTTTTTCAAAGTTTTTTTACAAAATACTTTAAAGAAAAAATAACTCAAATAAATTTTTTTATTTTAAATTTTTTAATTTATATATATATTTTTTATTTAAAACATCATCTCATAAACACTACCTCATAGCTCTAAACTTTAAGTCTATATTAGTTAACTCAAAAGGTATAAATGTATATTTACACTATTTAATGAATCTATTTTGGTCGTTTTTCTCTTTAGATTTTAATTTTGTGACAAAAAAAATTTAGATTTATCTTACGGTATTACTCATATATAATATGATGTAATATTATTAAAATTAAAATATAATATTATAAAACTTATTTTGTATATAAATATTAATATATCAAATATAATTATTAATAAAATTAAAATTTTATTATATTTTAAAAATACGGCTCCAAACACCTTGAAAATTCTATTTTTGGAGTGGATTTTGGATTGAATCCAGATCTGAATAATAAATTCTAAGCCTAGGTTTAAACGAAAAATATCATTTGAAATGAAACTAACTTTTAATATATTTTTGGGTCAATATCACACAGCATCAAAACTATCATATAATATTATATTCCCACTGAACTATGACATCATGCGATATATCCCTCACTTGAAATTATAAGTTTATATATCCATGAATTAATAATTTTAGATGTATTTCTCTGTAAATCGATAATTGAAAACTTAATTGTCTATAGACCATAATTTTTATTGGTATACTATTAACCATATAATTTCAAACCCATATATTATGATTTTAATTGGCTTATTATTAACCATATAATTTGGTTCTTTGGCAAATTATTTTTAATATATATTAGTTTTTTAATTAAAATTGTTTTCTTTAAGATTGAATTTTGTTTCGTTTAAACTTATATGGTTAATAATAAATTAACTAAAACTATAATTTATAGATAATTAAGTTTTGAACTATTGATTTGTGGAGATATACATTTGAAATTGTTGATTTGTGGAAATATAAATTTATAATATTCAGTACGAAGTCATATAGTGAAAATCTTATGCTATATGATAGTTTTCATAGGTTGATCGTACCATATATTTTTCGATAACAATTAGACAAGAATTAACCCAACAAAACAAAACAAAAAGACGTGGAGGCATTAAAGCAGAGAGAGTCACAGCTCTCGTCATAAACTACTATTAGTCAACTTCTCCTGTACCCCTATTTTTTTTAGAGGTAATTTTCGGTTCGCGTGATCTCTTATTATACCTCTATTTCATAATTTTTTTTTATCAAAACCTAAACCACCAAATTAAATCATATCCGGTGTTCAAACCCTAACCTCCCAATGGATGGGTGAACTAATGGACAAATATTTAAATTCTATAGGTTTCAAATTCGAAAAAAAATATTTTAAAATCGTTTTTAATCATATTTTGATGATTTTCGTGAAAATATGGAAAAAAATAGTTTTTGATTTTTGAAATATTTTTATCAAATTCTATAAATCAAATAAAAAATATTCAATTTCAATTTTAATTTTATGTTTTTTCGTTTGACATATAAAATTAAAAGAAAAAATTTGTCCTAGAGAGATTAGAAGTTGAGATTTAGGAATATGAGAGGAATTTGATCAACTATTCTCGAGTGTGAGCTTCAACCACATAAAAAAGAGCATCTCCTTAGATTTACATCCTCCAGATTCCTTTCGAGAGAGCTTTCATCCCAAAATGTTCAGATCTATGCTTGTCCGTTCTTCCTCATCGGCGAAGCAATCGCTTCTCCGCCGCAGCTTCTCCTCCTCCGTCCCCGAGCGTAAAGTCGCCATCCTCGGCGCCGCCGGTGGAATCGGCCAGCCTCTTGCTCTCCTCATGAAACTCAACCCCCTCGTCTCCAGCCTCTCCCTCTACGATATCGCTAACACACCTGGAGTCGCCGCCGATGTCGGTCACATCAACACCAGATCTGAGGTATATATATATACTACCATCTCAATTACTAGATTTGGAGTCTCTGATTCAAGAAAGTCGTTTATTTTAAGGGCTTTATCGATCGATCACTTGTATATGTATAGGTTGTCGGATACATGGGAGATGATAACTTGGCCAAAGCTCTTGAAGGTGCTGACCTCGTTATTATCCCTGCTGGTGTTCCCAGGAAGCCTGGTATGACCCGTGATGATCTTTTCAACATCAATGCTGGTATTGTCAAGAACCTTTGCTCTGCCATCGCCAAGTACTGCCCCCATGTAAGCCAAGAGCATGATTGTTTATTTGTTTGGTGTAAAAATGTATCCTTTTTGTGGTGTTTCTGTTAAATGACTGACCTTTTGAGTTATGCTCTTGTGTTGAATCAGGCACTTGTTAATATGATCAGCAACCCTGTGAACTCTACTGTTCCAATTGCAGCTGAGATCTTCAAGAAGGCTGGTATGTACGATGAGAAGAAGTTGTTTGGTGTCACCACTCTTGACGTTGTTAGGGCCAAGACTTTCTATGCTGGAAAGGCTAATGTCCCTGTTGCAGGTTTGTGTTGCTGCCTTTCTTCCTCTTTTGTCATTCCTTAGCTGCCCTTAAGCATGTTGTCTGAATTCTTAATTATGCTTGTTGTGTCTGCAGAAGTTAACGTTCCAGTGATTGGTGGTCATGCTGGGGTTACAATTCTCCCACTCTTCTCTCAGGTCGCCTCTCACTTCCTCTCTATGTGGTTGAATGTCTGTGGTTTAGCTTTGTTCGACTAAGCCACTCTGCTTGTAAACAATGCAGGCCACTCCTCAAGCCAACTTGTCAGGTGATGTACTCACCGCCCTCACCAAGCGTACCCAAGATGGAGGTACAGAGGTCGTGGAGGCGAAAGCAGGAAAAGGTTCAGCTACATTGTCAATGGCGTAAGTACTGCGATACCCTTTTCGTAATTGTTCTCACTTTTTCTTGAATCTGTTTTTGGTTCTTAGATTATGAAATATGATCATTGTCACAGCTATGCTGGAGCACTATTCGCTGATGCATGCTTAAAAGGACTCAACGGAGTTCCAGATGTTGTGGAATGCTCCTACGTGCAATCCACAATCACTGAGCTTCCTTTCTTTGCCTCAAAGGTAATCCTCAAAGCTTAGCATCAATCAAACGCACAATGTCTCATGACTCAGAGGATGGATGTGATGGTTTGGTGATTATGATTCAGGTGAGGCTGGGGAAGAACGGCGTGGAGGAGGTTCTCGACTTGGGGCCACTCTCAGACTTTGAGAAAGAAGGGTTGGAAGCATTGAAGCCAGAACTCAAGTCTTCAATCGAGAAGGGAGTTAAGTTCGCCAACCAATGAGTAAACCGATTTTGACTCGGTTATTTTTCCAATTTTCCGGTTATATTCTCTCCCTTCATTGGGTTGCATCAATAAAAATCCATGTGTTAAAAGGCTTTTTGGGTTCATTCCCAAAGCACAGAGATAAGACTGTAACATGTCAACATGTAGGTTTCTTTCTTCCTTTTGGAACAGTGATACTTTTGTCATAATCAGATCACAAGTGTGCTTGATTCTTCTTATTTCTGCATCCTTGTTACTGTTTCTACAGTTCTTATTAAAAAATATTATGATCTCTCAGAAAAGAAAGACTTCTATAGAGCAGATTTATTCTCGCTAAATCGTTATGAGCCAAACAGAATCAACAAGGGGCTAGTGTTTTTGCGTTGAACCACATGAACAACTAGATAACAAATGTATATCAGTGAAAATGATTCTATAGTTATGAGACATGCTGCATAAGACATGCTGCATAAGACATGAGAAGCACATGCATCCTTAACCTATACGAGTCACTCAAGAAGAGGCTATATAAAGCCATGCAGCAGCTATAGACTAGACATAAAATTCCAGGACATTTGGTTTTAATACATTCTTCTATGGAGACTATTGGCCTATGATAAATAATCGAAGGTGTGCTTAAATTTTCCCTTGATGTTTCTGAACAGGATGAGTTAAACCTTAAATTAACCACATTCATACCTTGCTAATCCAAAGAAAAATTTCGAAAACCAAATGTTTTTAGCGAGTCAGCGACTATGGTCACAATCAGTTAACTAATATTGCATATAAGCTCACTTATAAAGTCTTAGCAGATCGTTTAAAGCCTTGGCTTCATTGTGTTAATTCAAAGAATTAACCAATTTTAAGCTTGCTTTCTGCATATAATTCTCTTCTATTCTGAAAAACTAAGGAAGATGAATGCAAGGTAGTCATGGATACTCTAAGAATCTATGTAGAAGTATCAGGTCATGAAACTAACTTTAAAAAAAATCTCATCATGTTTGGAAAATGATTAGAAGGTGGGAATAGAGCATCTTAGTTCAATAAAAGGGGGATACAAAGATCAAGAGGCTTTGGAAAATATATTTAGCGAAGTGAAGCATTGGCATACGACCCTTAATTTTTTTAAAAAAAAATTACCTAGAAAAAAACTCCAAATTTATAAAACTAAAATTAAAACCCTTACTAAATTGCTTATTGTCCCAACATCTCTCAAGGATACCCTTAAGTATATAGGACTCCCGTAGTTTATAAGACGAAATAAAAGCAATGCTTTCTATTTTCTAACTTAGAGGATAGCTCAAAAATGCAAAGTTATTGCTTTATCCTCTGCAGGGAAATAAATTCTAATCAAAACCGTCAACCAGAAGATTATGGCTGCAATACAAAATTATGGCGGTCTGCTAATCATGATAAAATTGGGAGTCTCTGGATAGAAAGAAGCTCACAAATCCAAAGTAGTTAGGAGAAATTGGTTTCAGATATTTAAGAGATTACAATATAGCATTGGTAGCTAAACAAAGTTGGAGACTGCTACAACATCCTCAATATTCATTTTTAGCCAACGTTAATAAAAACTAAATATTATCACTGACTAGGTCTTATGGAATCCAATCTTGCTTGGAGAAGCATACTTCATGGTAATCAACTTTTCGCTCATGGCATTGAATTGACAATAGGTAATGGCTCTTATATGCATGGGCAAAAGACTCGGACCTGAATACCCGAACCGATTTAAAATATTCAAACTTGGAATCGACCAGAAACTCCATAGGTATCTATATAAAAAAGACGTAGACTTGAATAGACTCGATCCAAATCCAAATCCGAGTTCGAGAACCGACCGGACACCCAAGGACCCGCAACCAAAAACATTAACAACACAAGAAGTTTTCTTATATTTTTCAAGAACTCTCTATTATAAATATTCAAAACAAAATAGATCCGAATCGACACATACTCGAAACAAATCCAAAATTCTATAGGTACTTATATGGGTCCAAAGCTTCTGTATCTGAAAAATCCGAAAGCGAAAGAAATTGATCGAACACCCACTTAATTTTTGCAAAACAAATACAAGTCCGAATTTGGTCCCGGCGGGGCTCGAACCCGCGACCTTCGGCTCATAAGACCAATGCTCTAACCAACTGAGCTACGGGACCTTGACATTTGTATTTTGCGTTAACAATATAATAAAACAATATTTAGTGCATTTGTAAAACTGAAAATACACTTTGTAATTGGATTTTGGAAGATATAAATCACGAATATAAATTTCAGATTTATTTGCATCAGAGCAACAATAGCCAAATCATCAGTAGTTTCACTTCATCTTTCTTGTTGTTTTCTTTCTTGAAAATGAAAAAATGTCACTCTGAACGAGATTACAAGTGAAGTGTGTCAACATTCTTTTGTTTTTCCAATAGTAAAATCATAACATCCAAAAGAAGTAGAGAAGATACATACCAAAGAAACAAGAAAGCATTTTATTAACTTTAACAAGAGTTTTCAAACACATCATCACTGACAAATCTGAGAACTCTTACTTCAACTTTATACACTCACATAAAAGGAAACACGCAAGAACAAGCTCACTCATGTGAACAAACCCTTTGACCTATGACCAGCCAAACCAGTAGTCGAGAATATAGACCAGACCTAAAGACAATGGGTAAAGCAAGTAAGCTATGAAACATGTCCAAAGAGGATACGTTGTGCGGAAGCTTGCGAAACCTCCCATCACCAGACAAACTATGAGAATCACCAACACTTCTGATGAGAAGTTCCATGTTAATCCTCTAAAGTAGACGATTGCTAAGAACACTGAGAGACATAGAATGTTGTTCATTGTCGCTCCACCACATAGCTGCAAAACAAACACCAAGAAACATGGTTTCAGTAATTAGGATAAATGAGACAGAAAGATGGTAATGAAGACAGACCTCGGAGAAAGTTAAGGAAGCTGTTCTGATCTTTTTGCGGGAGGCGAAGATGATGGCAGAGACGGCTTCACTTGAGTTGGTTGCTAAAGGCAAAGCTATAAAAGAGATGAAGAAAGATGGGATCCCTGTAGCTGCAGAGAAGTTGTTAACTGTGTCCACTAAAGGATCAGCAAATGCAGCTGCAATGGCTGCTCCTAAGAGTAGCAGCAAAGCTGCTTTAATGGTGATCCATTTTGGGTCTGCAACCTCCCCTGACTCCTCTTCATTCTCACCATTCTCATTGTCTCCCAACAAAGTATGCTCTCTCTTTGTTTGCTGCAGAAAAAGAAAAACAAGACACAAACTGTGACCAAAGTGTGTTCAAATGGGGTTTCAAAAGTCTTTTTATTACCACATGGAAATGGTCAAGAAACTTCATTGTTCTAGGACCAGCATCAGGACCAGATGGACCAGCAGCTCCCATTGCTTGAATAAGCCAAAGCTTAATCCCACGGACAAACTCTTCTTGATCAACTTGCTCATCAAGGGTCTTGTCAAAATCTTGGAGAACTTTGCCCACAGCATCATCCTTGTCAAAATCTATATCCTCAAAGCTGATCCCAATGATAAGCGCCTTAAGTTCAGCTGCTGATAAGTGTCCGTCCTTGTTTGCATCAATTGTCTCAAACAACCTTAATACAAAGATAAACTTTAGGCACATGTTGACACCAAGTAGAGTCTTTAAGAAACTTTTCTTTGTCTTCCATGACTTACTTTCGGATGACATGTTCATCAGGCTGACCTTCATCATCAAGAAGCCTTCCCAAAGCATGTTTTTTCAAATGCTTTAAGATTCCTGATATAACATGCTTGTGCTTGACAAAAGCAAGCCGTCTTCTTTGGATCCATGGTTGGAAGACCTATACACATCATCACACACAAAGGAAGAATCATCTCATAAACAAGATGGAGAAAGCAAAAAACAAAGAAACAGTAGTCTAGTGGCTACTTACCTGATAGACACAGTAAGAGATCAACATTAGAACAGAGAGGATCAAAGCAACCAACACAGCCAAATGTCTTCCAGAAGTTGAGTGCAACATCTGCGGAAGCTGGACAATGATGAATGGAATAACAGATATAGCCATTATTCTTGCAGCATAGCTGGTCCAAACATCAACAGTTACACCAGAATCTATAGACACAGAAACAAAACAGCAGTTAATAGCATTTCACCTTTTGTATGTCACAAGAGACATAGGTTACTTTCTTGTTACCTTTAAGATGGAAGCCTTTGGTGTCTTGGTTGTTTACAGCAATGGAATCACGAAGGTCACACTTGCCAATAAAAGTGCAAGTTCCCCAGATAACAGTGAGAAGCATAACGGTAGAGCCAGCGAGCAAACCCATTCCTACAGAGACTTGGGTTTGTGCAGTTGCTGCATCTCCAGAAAGTCCAGACACTGCAAATAAAACACCAACACATACATAAAGATTCAAGACCCATCAATACAGGAGAAAAAGTTATTTTGACACAAGAAGAAAAAATATTGAATAAACAAAAATTCAATTTTATGTCTCAAACTAGGCCTACGATTTTGAACCGAACCAAACCAAATTTTTTGGTTAGTATGGTTTGGTCTTCAATTCAGTAGGTTTATAAAAAAACTTCAGTTTTTTGTTAGACAATTGGTTAGTTCGGTTTTCCAAAAAAAAAAATAACTAAATTTCGAACCGAATTAACCAAAATTTTGAACCAAATTAACTGAAGATTTTTGTTTTGGTTATATTAAAAATTTGATTAAATTCGGTTAAATTTCGGTAATTTCAATAAAAATTTAAAACTAAAATACCCAAATACTGAATTATACTTTTTTAGGTTCAATTCAGCAAGATTTGGCCGAACCAAACTACCTGAATTACCCAAACCGAATTACCCAAACTAACCGAATCTACAACTCAAAATGATAAGAAAAGCAAGTTATACATCAAAGCATCATCGTCACTCACTATAAGATTCACAGAACCTAACAAAGACTCACTTTTTAATATCTCAAAAATTCAACCTTTGACCTACCCATAATAAGCATAGCGTCAGGGAGTGCTCCGAGCATGGGAAGAAACAAACCACCGACGATTCCAGGCCCCAAGATCTCGAGCAAAAGCTCACTTCCGGCGGAGAGATACGTCGCCGCCGTGAACATGAGAAACCCATAAACCAAGATCAAAAACACGTTCCCAAGCGCCGTCTTAGTACAAGGCATGAACCCATATGTCTGTTCACAAGCTTCCTCTTTCTCTTCAGCTGAAACCACCGTCTTGATAATCGAACCGGAGACGAGACTCTCGCCGTTGATTCCATCGGAGACGAGTCGAGCGTAGGATGATGAAGTGAAGAAGAGAAGGAAGAGGAGAGAGATGAGAGATCTGAATCTCATGATTGATTTGAATGCAAACAAAAGCAAAAAGGTTAACACTTTGTGGATGAGTATGAAGAGATATACATGTATGTATATATATATATAGTTGGGAGTTTTTATTACAGAAAGATAAGTGTTGTGTCTTATGTGTGTGTAAGTCGTGTGGGGCAGTTTTTGTGGGAAGATGACGAAGAAGAAGGAAAAGGAAGCTGAAGAGAGCTGAGTTTTTTTTTGACTATTTTAACCCTGTCATTAACTACGTATTAAATTAATATTGATTTTCTTCTATATACTGGATTAGGAAAAAAATGTAACAATTTTAGGAAAAACAAATGCTCTCTCCTTTTTTTTATATTTGACGTTCTATGATTATACACATAAATAAAGAAACATTTAATTTTTTTATCATTTTTTAAACAAAAACATCATTAATTGTTTACCTAACCACAATTCAACTAATAATAAAATAGAAGCTATAATATCATTGGTCATCTAACATTAATTACTAATAAATTTTACATAGAAAATTGAAAATGTCAAATAATTTAAAACAAAATTTTTTTCATAAAACGTCAATTATAAAAAAACGGAGGGAATAGTATATTTGTTGAAATATCCGTTATTACCAGAAAAAAAAATTCACCACGAAAAGTAAAAAAATATTACAAAGTATTTACTGACAAAATAAAGTCTTGTAGGGACCTAGCACTTACCTGCCTACATTAATGGACTTGTTGAGTTCAACAATGAATGTATATTGTAATATTCCATAAAATTTATCCATTAATATAATATATGATCTCGTCATCATCAGCCGAGTTTATAATGAAAGCATTTATGTATAAAATTTTATAATAATTTTGTTTCTCAATTCATGATAAACTTAAAGAAATATCTTAGAATATCTTAAAAATTTATTGTCAGAAAAATAGTTTTAATAAAAAATTAAAATAATTTTATTAAAAAGATATAAATATATAGTTATACCTTTAAGATTAACTAATCTAAAAGTATAGTTTAGAAATATGAGTTGGGGTTGCAGCGGTGATTTAAAATTTAAAAAAAACTAAAATTTTCAAAACAAAAAATTATTTTGATCATTTTTTCTTAAGAACTATTTTGGTGAAAAAAAATTAAAAATAACTATTTAAAAAATTATCCTTACTTTCATATATCAATACTTTTAATTTTAAATGTTTGGTATTTTGTAATAGGACGAATCTCTAAAAAAAAATCCCACCAAAAATAGCAAAATAAACAAAATATTATTCTACTTTTTAATTTATAGATATATAAATAATTATTTAAATAAATAGAAAAAATAATAAGTTTAAAAATAATTTTTATTATTTTTGAATAATACATTTTTTTATTTTGAACTTTTTTATTTTTCAGTTTTCTAAAAAAAATATTCTAAACTTTACTTTGAAATCCAAAACTTCTTTTGATATATATTTTTTTAAATAAACTTCAGCTCTAAAATTTAGATTCTAAATCTAAATTAATTAATCTTATGGATATAAATGTTTGTTTACTTTTTAATGAAATATTTTATTTATTTAATCATTGTGTCTTACATTTATGATTACAAAATTAGCAATTATCTAAGAAAATTTCTCTTATGAAACTGTTATGTTAAGTTAATAATGTTTTAAAATATAAAAGTATGGTGTTTCTGAAATATGAATAATTTTTATAATGAATTATCTCAGTTCTAGGTTTTGAAATTATTTATTGAAAATTTAAGAAGTAAAACTGTTTAAACATTTAAACTAATTTAAAAGAAAACTGAATAGAAAAATATAGATAGGGGTAAATGAGGTAATTTCAATCCAACTCTAAATTATTATTTTCGTGTTTTTTTTGTCAATTTTTTCGTGTGACTTTCACACTAAATTTCTTTAACATAACACTAAAAATTATACTAATTTAGTGTAACATTATGTAAATTTATAGTAGTAAACTAATATAGTGTAATTTTAGTATTGGTTTAGAGAATTTTAGTGCGAAAATTAAATTAAAATAGTGTTTTGAATTATGTTAGAGATAAAAAGTTACTGTTTAAATTACATTAAAATAATGTGATTTTGACAATAAAATAATAACTGTAATAAGCTTAGAATTCTCTCTCAAAAATAAAAGCTTAGAATCTTTCGTTAGTCAAATACCTGATCTGATACTCGGCTACACGTGTACGATCATATACTGTATTAGTCAGCACTTGCCGACATCATATCTACATTAAGAAAATAAATCAAAGTCTTACGTATTAGTATTACTAAAAGGGAAAGGTTATAAATAATACTGCATATATGTTTTATGAGAGTGATGGCAGAAAGAAAAGAGGAAATATTGCTGAGAGCTACAGGTGGCAGATGAGAAACAATTGTTCCTTTATCCTCTTTCCTTCCAATGAGAAGTAAACATTCAGTAAAAAAAAGAATAATTATAAGTACTAAAAGAATAATAAACAAGTACGTGGGTATTTCAAATTCAACTGTGAATACTCATTAAAATTATTTTGTTTACTGAATTTTAAGAATATCAATGTTCATAATTGCCGTGTTTGTATTTTTGGTTTGTATTTTTTTTTATTGTTTGGATTCAAATTTCATCTATTGTAATTGGGTTAAAGATTAATTACTTGTAGTTTTTAAGTAGTTTTCTTGGTTTTTATTTTTTTAAAAATTATTTTTATATGATTTTAATCAGTGTTCTAAAATACACTACTCGTTCACTAGAAAACAAACAAATGTTTAGAATTAGTCTTATACCCGAGTGTCCAAAATATTTTTAGGCATATATATATATATATAAATTCAATCTACCGACGTTTTAGTTTAGTAACAAAAAATTCAATAAAATAACTAATTCAATCCAATAAATTTTATATAAAAAATATATTATTTTATAATAAATAAATTATCATCTTAAACGGTCAATAAAACTAATATAAAATAAATGTAAAGATTAAAAAATATAAAAATATAACTTTTATTCTAAATGAATTTAGTTTGATAAGTTTATAAATCCAAATAAATGTTATTTAAAACTTAAAAAACTTTAATTTACATAATGATATAAAAGTGTATCTTATTTTTTTCATTTTTTAAATGAACCATGTAAAATTCGCTCCGACACCCATTTAAACCGCATAATTTTCCACATAAATGCTAGGCATTTGAACTTTTGTAAACCGCCAAAAGCTCTGTATAGTATGAAATTGGGACGTACGACCACTAGATTGAGGCACTGCCTAGACGGCCACCTTCTAACATAGTCGATTCGCTAAATATTATTAATTGCGTATTTTCCTAGAGATATAATGTATTTTAAAAGGCACATTTAGTTTTATTATAATACTTTTAAAATAAAATTTTGGTACAAGTTTATTTATTTTTATTGATAATAATTTGTATTTTTATTGTTTTCAAAAGGAATATTTTATCCTCAAAAATTTACTTTTAATATGGGAAACAAAAACAAAAATCTAATTTATGATTCGGTTAATTTTATGATTTGCTTGGGGTAAATTAAATTGGTTCTAATTTATATTGCACTATAAAAGCCCATTGGTCAGGCCCAATTCAGAATGCACTTTCATAAGTAACTTCTTTTAGCTTAGGGTTTATCATCATCTACGATTGTTGCCGGAGAGTTTCCTTTCGCCGGGAACATCCCCGTCGTCTGAATCTCAATTTAACAACGTCCAAAGAGAGACCCTAATTGGGGGATTAAAGCAATGGTGAAAGTCGACATCAATACCAAAGATCATAAGCATCTGATTCTCTCCGTCGACGTCTCAGATAGGAAGTTCAAAAGATCTCTCCTTTGCGTGGCGAAACCTTCTTACCTTCTAAGTCTTCTTAAGCGAAGTAGTACCCGAAGCAACTATCTCAAACCCTTCCCGAAGATCCTCCGTGAGCTGCTTCGCCAGAGAAACTGGAGAGAAGCAAGCGGTGTACTTAGCGTCCTGATGCAAGGGACAGTCAGAGATGGTTCTCCGACCATGAATCGGCTCAAATACGAGGTTCTGTTTTGCTTTGTTTGTTTCATGTTTTTTTTTTGTTTCTAGTTTTGTGGGTTTTTTTTAACCTCCAAGGATAAAACTAGTGCTTTGATTTGTTTGTTGTTGCTTATGTCTGTTTCTTACATGTTTGGTTCTGGTTTTTTATTAAAGTAGTTCTTTGCTTTGTCTGTTTCTTACATGTTTCTGCTTTGTTTTTTTTTTTTTTTTTTTGCAGGGTCAAATACAGATTTTGAGTCACTTGCAACAGCCTAACAAGAACAAAGCCGAGGAGATTGGAAGAATATATGATACTTGGATCGGTAAAATTGGAATCCAACATAAAGAGGTCCCTGTTTAACTAGATTATGTGTTTAGCTGATAACATTGTACATTGAGTTTACCTTGTTCTTGTTTGAACAGGAGAGGCTCTTGGTTTGGTTCGAACAAATCTGTCATTTTATCGAGCACGGGATGGAAAAGCAGGCCGAGGCTGCTGCAATCGGGTACAATTGCTTTTGATAGTTGTTCTACTTTTCAGTGCATATGTATAAGCGTATATTGATGATTTGCAATGTTCAGGCGTTAACTAGGTACTTTATAGAGGATTAGCGACTAGGAGGATTATTCGGGGTCTAGCCTAGAGTAACACTTTAACGAATTATTGATTTATTTTATAAATATATGACATTTTAGTTTTTAAATAGAAATAGTGGCAAATTATCAAAATTAGATATGTAAAATAAAAGAAATTAGACAAATTTGTGGATCTATACTAACATAATTGCTTAAAAATTAATATATTAGAATAATTTAGATCGATTTTAACTGATTTCAAATAGTTTAAATCAATTTGAATTGTTTAAATCGGTATAAATCCAATTCTAGGAAAATCTTTTCGGATAGGACCGAGTTGAAGCCTAGGCTGATTTTTAGAATCTTGGTAGTTTGTATGCTGATGCTTACCTTCTTCTTTTGGCAGAATGATGCGGTGTCGTGATTTGGGAAATCTTCCATGGACCAATCTGTTTATAGGAATCACATTTTACAGGTTGTGGTGTCGTATATACTCAAAGGAGTTGCAACGTGAAGGTACAGACTATATGGAAAGCGTATCTAACATGTCGGAGTCAAGCTCTGATGTTATGGTTGAGTGTTCAGCAAGGAGCAAGTCTGTTTACTCTGTGGAGTCCGCGGGTTACGTTAGAAACGAGTCAGAGGCTTCTGTCATGAACTATGAAAGAAACTCTCGTGTGTCCGTGTGTGACTCAAGGTCAGTGATGGATGTGAGGGTAAAGCTTGAGAATGTAAAACTGGAGGATAGTCCTCAGCTTCTTACTGGTCCACCACGAATCTATGCCTCATCTGAAGAAAAGGAAGATACTTTGAAAGATGGAGTTGCGTTTGATCCCTCTCTTATTCAGATTCTTGGTTAGTAGTACTTTAGAGTATGACCCACAACCAGTTCTGTTGACCTCATGGCTTCTCCGGGTTCTTTTGGTTTTGTTAGGGGACATGGATCCATGGTTGCTTCCTTTGAAACCGCCAGAAGATCCTGGTTGCCATAGAAAGATAGTCAATGACTCTTATTATAAGGACGCAGTTGAATATATGCGGCTTACTATGCAGTCTCCTCGCTGTGTATCTTTAGCTGCATTACATCCATTTGTACAGGTAAAAAGAAACTGATAAAACTAACCATTTGTGTCTATGTTACTCATAATGTCTCACACTGATTAGATGTTTCTTTCTTCTTTTATTTCCTTGTAGCTTCTATTAATTGGAGGTCTAGTGGTTGAAGCGATGAAAGTGGTTGAGGAGATGTGCAACAAAGTACATGACATCAAACCTTTCAGGTACAAATGATCTTTAGTATCTGCGTCTGCCTTAGGAAGTTATAATATGGAAACAGGAGTTTCTGAAGTGTGGTTTTGTTTGTTGTGCTCAACTGTAGGATTAAGGCAGCTATGATGGAGAAGTTTCATCATAACAGTGAGATCCTCGCAAAATGCTACGAAGATGTCTTAAAGATTGATCCTAGCTGTGTAACCACTCTGAAGAAGCTTATTGTAATGTCAAAAGAAGGTACTTATACTATAGGATCAAGCCATTGTAATCCTTCCTATGTCGTCTCTAACACCATTTGTTTTTTTAAACTTACTTGCAGTTGGCTATAGTAGAGAGTCCCTACTCGAAATGATAGCATTGCATGTAGAAGCTTCTTTTCCCGAGCCTGAAGTGTGGAAAGAGTTTGCTGAAAACTTGATTCTCTTCTTTGAGAATGTTGATGAAGACCAAATGTCAGTGTGCCTAGACGGATCTGGAGAAGAACAGAAGCAGCAAACATACTCTGTTCGATACAACCCGACACCTAGGATGTTCACAAATACATCATCATGGACACTTCGAGCTAAGTGGTGGCTAAACCTCCATTTCACCCCGGAGATACTCGAGACAGAAATGTTAAAACTCGAGATAGAAAAGAAAAACGGTACAGGAGATTTGGAGATGATGAGACTGATGAGTTACAAAGCGGCATGTGCAAGTCGTCTCTACGGACCAGAGTTTTGTTATGTTACAAAAGTTTATGGTCTGCTGGAGAATAATAGGAACAACATTTGTATGCTGGTGGAGAATGATTGCATCAAAATAGATTTGTTGGTGAAATATAGCAATCATTTAGAATTATTTAACTTTTTGCAAAGGCACAGACAGAATTGGAACAGGGTTTACAATTTAGAATAGTTTACACGTCACATTTTTTTTTTACTAATTTTCACTGTATTTTTTCCCTTTTTAAAGATTTATTTTGATGCAACATTATACTGGCTGGCCTACTTTTTGAGGTCTCATAAGATACGTGAGAAGTACCACCAAGAAAAAAAACATGTTTGCACAGTTTTAAATGTATTTTTGCAGCCATTAACGTTTTATTGACAATGATGATACCAACAGAAGTGACGACATTGAACATCCAAGCAGCAGCATCTACTTTACTAACTGGAGCTATAGTTACTTGGTCCTCTTCTTCAATTACAACTTTGTTCAGACCATTACCAAAGCTAAAGCCATATATAGACATTAAACATGTTTACTTAAAAGGCAAGTTACTTTAGGTTTAGGTCAACACAGATAATAAAGGTCTAAGCAATTGATATTTTTAACTTCAGATGGTATAAACTCTAATCAACACTACTTCTATTTCTTTCTCTAAAATAAAAAATTACTATTTTTTCTTGTATATTTATGTAGTCGGGAGAGTAAATAACATTTATTTTTAGCACTCAAATCTTATCTCTTTATTAGATTAGGTTGGGTTTCATTTACTGAAAGTGTAATGGTTAGGGTTTGATTAGGCTAACACTTTTGTAATGCCCATTTGAGAATTGGCCGAAAAAAACTAAAGAAATACTCCCTCTGTTTCAAACTGTTCCATATTATAGAAATTTTTTTTGTTTCAAAATGATTCATTTTTTATATTTTCAATACAACAATTAATGGTGAATTGTAAATTTCAAAGTATTTATTAAAATTCTATTGGTTAAAATTTATAGGGAATAGTTAGTTACAAAAAATAATGTATTGGTAATCAAAATTTCTTAAATTTTCTTAAGTGAAAATCTTAAAATATGAAATATTTTGAAACAGAGGGTACTATTTTAGGTAAATAAATTATGTAAACTTCACATGTTTTATAGATTTTTTCTATTTTATAAAAAAAAAATTGAAAATGGTCTTAGGTCAACAGACTCAACACATATAATAAAACCCTAGGCATTTGGAACAAGAAAACATAAAATAATGAAAAAAACCTAGATAAAAAATAGCCTGTACATGTTCTCAGTATCACTTAGCAAAGAAACCAAATAAAAAGAAATTTTTTTGACCATTCACACATTGTTATGTGCACAAACAAAAAAAATGTACAAATTTACAGAATCCTTTTGGAGCTGAAAATAAAACCAAACTCTGTTTTCTTCTCTTCATGTAAGTTTCCTTTTTTATATAAATATATATAATAAGACCCATTAGATTAAAAGAAGTCATTCTTCTTCCTATTATACGTTGCTCTTCCCCATGACCAATGCTTCTGATTTACAGATAGGGCAAACGTTCTTCACAATCAGCCACTTCTCCAAGCATTCAGCATGATACTCGTGCCCACAATCCAATGTAGCAATCTTTTCTTCGTTCTTGAAGCTTTCCTGTAAAGGACAAAATAATACAACTCTTAAGAATGTGCAGCCTTTAAAAGCTTCTTTGATCTTTGGCTATATTTTTTACCTGACATATGGTGCAAGGTTCAGTTTCTCTATCTTTCGTTTGTGGAGACGAGGATGACTCTTCTGCAAGGTTGATTACAGAACATGTTCTTGTTTTCAGATGGTTCTTAACATCTTCCTCTGGCAAACCAGTGTTCACGGTTCCAATACGCTCACTTAACGCAAGAAGCTCCTGTTCAAACACACAGGGTTATCAAATCATTTTCAACAAAAAACATAACTGTCATCACAGAAAACTACATTGTGGATTCTCAAACTCATAACTATGATAACAACATGGTAAAGAGTAATGAATGGCTCACCTCGTAAGACATTTCCTCAATGTCCAAACGCATATCTTGATGATGATCAATGTGATTGTTTCCAGAACCGCCAAGGAAGTCTCCAAACTCCAGTATAGCAACTTCCTACACATATTGAGAGAGCCAAAAAAACATATTCTTGAGCAAAAACTTACCAAAGTGAAAGAAGATGGGGAAAGAACAAATGAAGCAATACGTTTACATCATCAGGCATCATTCTAAGCCGACGAACTCCAGCATGGTGTTGTCTAAGAGTTTCCAAAGGTGGAGGATCATCCCGCTGATGATGCTGGTATATCCGAAACCCTGTTGGTTGAACTGAACCCATCTCTGGAGCGCTATTGATTGTGTTCTGAGGAGCAAAGTTCCCAAAAGGGACTCTGTATGAGGGAGAAGAAACCATGGGAGGGTATAACGTGGCGCTCTGACCTCTCACTCCTTGTACAGGAGGAGGTGCCGGATGATGATAGTAATGGTCCCTCGGGTTTAATGGAGAAGGATACATGAATGGTGCAGGGTTTCTACTACTAGACTCTATGGAACCAGCGACAATGTTACTACCTAGAAGACCATTCAGAGATAGATAAATAAGATTTCAAAGTTCAAAACATTAAAAAGAGATCATGGGTTGGTAAGTACCGTGCATGTAAGGTGCATTGGGCCAAAAGGAAGGTGAAACATCAGGTCTGCCATGTTGTTGATCATACCAGATTGAGCCAGGAGGTGGGTAAGGATGGTGGCCAGCAAAGTTCCCTTGAATGAAGCCGTTTGGAGCATGAGGAGGAAGAACAGGGTTCATAACAGCTCCTGGTCTGCTTCTTGCGCCTCCAAAAGGAGGTACTGTCTCAGGTGAATTATTGAATGGAGCTGCTAAAGTACTTAAATACTGAGGACCTCCAGCGTTCTTTCTTTTAAACGCCCCTGGTGTGTGATCCATAAAATGAGCATTCCTCTCGTGACTGCTAGAAGATGGTAACTGACTTGGGGAAGCCTGAAACGCCACATAGGGAGCATAGTAATTGGTGGGAGCAGGCTGATGATGATGATGATGGTACTGAGGAAGACCATAGAACATTGCCGAGTTGTCTTGAAGAGAATGAGATTCTATATTAGGAACATTTGCAACCATGGCTGGTATGTTGTTATTAACCGGTGAGAAACTGCCTAAAAGGAGGCAAGGTCCTGGTTGGAGAGAGGCTTGAGAATAATGCTGCTGCTCCATTTCTAAATCGACTGATCTATTTCTTTGTCCCATTTTGCTTGCTGCATAATCCCTCTGATAGGTTTTTGAGTTATATATAAAGAGAAACATCAGCAACCATAATGATGATGACACAACAAAGTATAAACTGAGTTTTTAATACATCAATAAATGAAATATTAATACACCTTCTCTGAAGCTGATTCTTAAAAACTAAGCTATATTACATCTTTGTAAGCTGCCTATGTGAACTTCTGAAATGGGAATTAAAACATACAAAGCACATCTTCTGGGAAGATTGCATTGTGCATTATCAAACTCAGGGTAGTAAAGCCAAGATCATGTTCATGAAAATTAAATAAAACTTTTAGTTGTAGTAAAAGCCAAGATCATGTTCAGAAACTGAGAACAAGTTCTTCAAATGCCAAAAAAATAAAATAAGAATATCAAAAAAAACTTTCACAGGATAATAAGTAGAAGATAAAACTACCTCACCACCACCATGATGCCTAACTAAAAATCATTTTAATGAAATATTAAAGAAAAAGAAACTGACCTTGAGAAACTAAGAACAAGTTCAAACTCATGGTAGTAAAGCCAAGATCAATTTCATGAAATTAATAAAAACTTTAGCTTCAGAAATAAAAACCAAGTTCAGAAACTAATAACAAGTTCTTCAAATGCCAAAACAAAAAAAAAATTAAAGCTTTCACACAATTAAAAAAAAAAGGAAGAACTATCCAACCACCACCATGCCAAACTAAAAATCAGAACAATCATTTTAATGCAACATTAAAGAAGAAGTAAAAATCAGACCTTGAGAACATAAAAGGATAAAGCTTTGGAGATATATCAAAGGGGGCTGCAACAGAGCTAAGACAAGACACAAAAAAGACTTGTAATAATCCGAAACCGAAAACTCCCTGCAAAACATGTAATAAAAGGTTAGAGAATCAACAATCTTAATCATAGATAATAAAAAAAAAAGATTTAAATCATAAAACCCAGAACAATGCAATTTCTTCAGATATATAACAACAATTCGAGCAGAAATTAAAAAAATAAAATAAAAAACCCACCAAAATAAATAATGATTTGAATTACAAGAAGGCGATGATCGTGATGATTAAAGATATGATAATTACCTGATTATGTTTAATCAGGGAGAGAGAGACACAGAGAGAGATCCAAAGAGAGAGAGAGAGAGAGGGACGTTGGTTCCTTCTTTGATTCTAAACTTCTTCTCCGCACTGTGACGACGGAAAGGTTTTTATTTTTCTCATTTTATCCCTTTTCCCATTTTTCTCTTCTATTTTTTCATTGGTTTCTCTTTTTTCTTCATTTTTTTATTGGTTTCTCATTTTTGCAGCTTATTTTTTTTTAATTTTAATTCGAATTAAAAACAGTTAGAAAATGCCCTAGTTAATTATAGAACTAAACGTCGTCGTATATGTAATCAAGTAGACGATGTAGTCTTGCATAAATGATGATACTAGTAATCTTGTTTGGTAAAATCATGAAAAATTAATCTCACAATCTGTTTATTATTAGAGCTTATTTGCTGAAGCATGCCAAGCATGAATTAAAATTCACTTATTAGTCAAGTTTAATTAATTATAGAGGATTTTGTTTCCATAAAAAGATCCTTATATGATTACTCCCATCAAAATAAATAAATTGCTTTTTTTTTGGGTAAAAATGTTAAGAAAAATAAATTACTTTTCTGGTGACGTGTTAATAGTTTGTAAGAAATATATTATTTTTCTGCATTGGATAGATTTTGAGCAAAGTTATTTAATTGTTTTGTTTCTCTAAACACAAAGCTTTAGGTAAGTGTCTCCAGATTACATGTGCTTTTCTTTGTTGAACCAGCTAATTTATGCCCCCCAAAACATTAATTTACACTTTATGGCTTATACTACTTGTTTTGTGAATAATCTAAACATTACAACCACATCTTCTCCAAGAAATTTATAAAACTCATATGCGTTGTTACTGTATGTGGTTGGTGATATTTGTAATACAGAGAAACAAAAATTTTGTGGGAATGGTTATTAGAAAAAACAACACAGTAGACTATAAAATTTGGATTTGCATTATTAAGGACAATGACATGTAGTTCATGTACTGACGCCGTCGACACATCATCACTTCGATTGAACTTTTGTTAGAAGAAAATAATATGTTTTATAAGTATATAATACAGTGATGGAATTGGCTATACATGCTTAAAATTTGATGGAAAAATCGATGGAACCGGTTCTAAACATATAAAAACTTTAGTTCCAACTTTTTACATTATATAAGATTTTAAGATATAAAAGTGAACTAAATTTTGATCCGTGTAACCGCACGATGTTTAATTTCAATTATATATTTATAGAAATTTATTTTAGATTATTAATGGTATAGATTTTAAATTAATTATATATTAAAGTTTTTATATAAATATTTCAAATATAATAATTTTATAATTTACATGTCATAATTAATCACTTATTTCATTCCGGCATATGTATTTATCACTTCTTATTATATATTTATTTTATTAGATTTTGATTTTAATATTAAATGAATTAATATATATATATATAACAACATATTAAAAAATAATTTATGTTTTATTACCCGCAGTTCAATGTTTTAGATTACGTTTTAGCATTTTTTATATTTAGTCATTTTAGATAAATTATTATTGTATATAAAAGTTTCAGATATGTTAATTTTTATACATATATAATATATTTTAGTGTGTTAACCCATTTTACTAATATATTATTATATTCTTTTAACATAAATATTTTTATTTTTAAAAAAAAAAATATTAATATATCAATTTACTATAATTTTATCATATTCAATTTAATATAATAATTTTTAATATGATAAATTATGATTATAAAATGAATAAAAATATGAAAGAATTTTTATTTTTTCATTAAATACACGATAATTGAATATATATATATATATATAATGTTTTTATATATATAATGTATAGTAACATTTACAGAAATTATTTACAGAAAATTGTAAAATTGAAATCTTGTTAAAAAAATTCAGCAAATTTGTTAGAATTTTTTTAATAAATGTATATACATATATATATATATATATTATTTTTTAAAATAAAAATATATCAAAAATATTATGATTAAAGTAGTTACATGGATTTTATATTATTAAAGATAATATATTTATAAATTTCTAAGGAAAAATCTAACTAAAAAATCACGTATGAAAGATTTCTATTTTAATAGTATAGATTACAATATTCTTAAAGAAAATAAATACTTAAACTTTTGATACACATAAATCAATACGAAATACTAAAAAAATTGCTTCTTACAAATAACTGAAGTTTATGTTTAATAATAATAATTAACATAACAGCTTGACCAGGTACAAACAAAATAACAGCTTCACCAAATACGTCATTTATTGCAGAAGATATACGACAATGCGTAATATTTTTTTCTTCATGAATGTATTCCACAATCTTACAAAATATTCGATTCATAGAAGGTAGACAAATGATGAGCAAAAACTTGACTAGCATTATCATAAAAGGCGACAATGACAAAATCATATTCTCAAAAAGTTAAAACACGGAAACAATCAGACCACTTGGACTATTTGTTCAATGTTAAGACCTACCAGTTTAAAGGAACGCATAGGTTGCTCTATCGTACTTGCAGCTACTTAGATGTACGCTTTGACTCTTTCGTCTAACATGTAATACATGACTTGTTATATGAAGAAGAGTCATGATGGAATTTGTGTATTGTGATGTACAAGGTTGGTTAAGCCTAGAAAATGAAAAAAAAAAATTTAAAACTAAGTATTTGAGTTAATTATTCATGTAACATATCATTATTTTAGGTACTTAATATATTTTAATGTATTGTGGATACATATCAGCGATTGAGATTGGGTTTAGTATAAATTATTTTTGAGATTTTAAAATTTTAGATTTTTCGGATATTTATTTAGGTTAGAATACGGTTTGGGTAAAACTCACAATTTAAAATATCATAAAACATTATCCTCAATATTTTTTTCGGTTTCAAATTCATTTTTATTGGATCAATTTAATTTAGATTTTTAAATTCAGTTTATTTATCCAGCCATAGGACTTAATAAAAAGAGTTACAAGTGTTGACCATGGGAAGCCATTTGTAAAGACAGATAAAAAGCTCGAA
Organism: Moricandia moricandioides; assembly: GCA_905132885.1. Taxonomy (NCBI): domain Eukaryota; kingdom Viridiplantae; phylum Streptophyta; class Magnoliopsida; order Brassicales; family Brassicaceae; genus Moricandia; species Moricandia moricandioides. The sequence goes on along the minus strand of CAJHQQ010000937.1, from coordinate 82,896 downwards.
GCCACTGTGGGCTTTTCAAAAAGTACTGTGGGCCTATATATGGTCAGTGACCCAATGGGATAAACGCAAATTAAGGTCCTTTTCTTTTGTCGTCTACAGAAAAGGTTTAATTTTTTTTTTATTAATCCCAATCCTTTTTTAACGTTTGGATACAGAATAATTAATATATACAGTTTAACATGATTACCAAAAAACTGAAATATTCGGTGATTTCTGATCCCATTGTCGCCTATGTAGTTTCTCCGTTAGAACATTTCCAAATGTATTTTGTTATTTTTATCTTTAAAATAGAAGAAATCTAAAACAGATATAAGATTTGATTCATTGTATTTTTTTTAAATAGTAATTTCTAAATATAAAATGAAAAATAAAAGAATGCTACTTTTTCAATTTTCTCTATAAATAAAAAAATAGTAATTTATATTATAAAAAATAGAGGTAGATTTTTAAACAATTTTATCTCTGAATGATATTATAAAAAAAATAACAATAGGCTGGAAATGTTCTTATCGATAGATGTGTAGACGCAATCACGTTTTTAGAGATTTAATATTTTAATTGATGGCTTAATCAATACTTATATATATCTAACGTGAAACTTTCTTATGATTCTAACATTTCACATTTTTATTAATATGCTTTTCTACGTCTAGTTATTTAATTATTTGATTTGCTAAGACAAATGAAAATCATAAATAGTTGGCATGCAAAGGTGTATCTGCGTAGAACATGTAAAATGTCTAAGAATGTGAAAATCTTTGGAAATATTTATCTTATGTTATCCATTGAGTGAAAAGAATCCATACGCATGCATTATTTAAAAAGAAAACAATAATCAAATTTGATCCCTCTTAGACACTAATTTTATCGAATTGTGGTTGAGTTCCGAAACAAAACAATGTTTGCTTCTATGATTTATTCAATAGAATCAGTTCGTAGCTACAAGAGAATCCCAAATTTAATATCTTCAAAGCATGATCACAAACCCCCAAAGGTTTAATACTTTTGGATTATTAAGGGACTAACCCCGGTTACATATGATATTAAGTTCAGCGTCTAATCTTTTTGAGTTATTATAATTTAATCTAATATGAAATGAAGAAGAGCTTATAAATTCAACGTTGTATGGTCGTAACTAAATAATTAAATACAGTTTAGTGATGATGATGATGTTTCTTTAAATTCTTAATCTAATCCAATCCATTCATTAATCAAGGGCGTGAAGACAATAAGTTGGTGTGAAGTGTCAACTGTTGACCGAGCCGTTAAAGAAAAAACACTAAATATAATATTTTTTCCATTTAAAAGAAGTTTTGTTGTTTTATAATAAATAAAATTTGTAGAAATCTATAAAAACTTTCACTTTATCAAAAGATTTGTGATAAATTGTATTCTTATTATTTTTATTTTTATTTAAACAAATTAGTTTAAAATTATATTTTAATAATTTTTTTGTTTTTTTTTAAAATATTTATGAATTAGATTAAAACACCATATAATAAAAAATGGAGGGAATACTAATTGGAACCTCTCCTGCCGTCAAATTTAGTTATTGTCTTTTCGAAATAATAAAAAATAAAAAAAGGTGAAAATACTGTCGGTGGGCCCACTATCATTTCCTCTCTCTACCTCCTCCCTTAATCGTTGACCACGTGTCCTTATTAACACGTGTCGACAGGAGATCAAGAATGAGGATACCTCACGTTTAGAAATGTGAAGTGGGACCCAGTGTTTAAGTTTTAGCGGAGGGGGGGGCGGCTACTTTGGCTTTCGTCACAAAATCAGTCAAACGCATCATAACGCTCTTTCAAGCGATTCCTTGTAACGGCTCTACGAGTGACGGTGGTGGGACCCCTGAGACGTGTGCCTCACGGGTCTTCATTAAAACGCGGTTCCTGAGCCGCGCGTCCTCGTGATTGTGCCACGTTTCCCCATTTTCCTCAGCTTTTAATCCGCAGCTGCTTCTTTTCTTTAATTTCCAGATTCTAATGCCAAAACCTGCTCCTCTTTCATGAGCTTTTAATATCTCATTCGTCGTGATTGCCGTACCAATCTATTTTTATTTTTTTATAATACTCCATACGTTTCAAAACATATGTTTTTATATTTTAAAAATACAAAATATTTTCATATTTTAAAAATTAATTTAATTTATTGAAAACCATGTCAACTTTTTTTTAAAAACAACATATGACTAATTAAATTTTATATAATGATATCTAAGTGAGTTATTTTAAAAATATACTTCGAAAATATATCGTAGGTCTTATGAATTTTATCTAAATAGCATATATTTTTAAAAAGAAAAGTATATAATTTTCTTTGCTAAAAATATAATTTTAATTTCTTCAGGAATCTTTTTTGTCTTTGTAAATTTGTAATAATCAAGCTAATATGCAAGCCAGTTTATTACATATACAATTTCAGTGAATTTTACCGTAATATCTCACGTACTTAGATGCTTACGATCATGAAAATTTATACTCACGTAGTCTGTCGAATGAAAAAGATTCCTTGACTAAAGAATCGAGGATACCATTTATTGGTTGATGCTACGATTTAACTTTTAAAGTTTGTCCAACTATTTTAGAAATACTAATTAAAGAAAAAAAATTCTATAGTCTACTAGTAATGTATATAATAAAATTTTACATTTTTATTTTGTGTGAAAGTTGATAAAAAGCTTAATATAACGTATAAAGAATTCACTTTATGATGTAGTAATCTTTTTATGGGTTCTAAATATAATTTATTCCTGAGCCTATGTAAATTTTTTTCCAAATAGCACTACAAAAAACGAGGTCTGTGGCATCACTTATTTTTAACTTGTATATATGACTTACTGAATGACACATATGTATTACCATCACTTAAATACTCTTTTCGTTTTTAAATATTTGAAATTTTAGAGTAGTGCTTGACTATTAAAAAACTTAATTTTTAATTTAAAATATAGATTAAAAATAATTAATCAATTACAAAATATATTGTAAATATATTATTAGTTATATAGTTTTTGATAAAGTTAAAAGTTTCATTAAAATATGAAAATATCATTAATTTGAAATATCAAAAAAAATCTAATCTATTTTAAAACGGATGGATTAATTGATTCGGTAATGCAATATAAGATATTGGTTAGGTATAATAACTGATGGTTATACTTTAGTCAATTATAATAAATGATATTATAATGCATCCCTTATCATTACCGATATAATAATTTTGTGACGCTTAGCATAAATGATTTAATTATTTGCATTAATTTATTTTAAACGTTGTAAATACTTGCATCAGGTTTTTTAGTTGATGCATTTTTATATCATTTGAAATATGTGATGTTAATGTTAGCATTACTTCTTATAAAAGATGGAAAATATGTTATCAGTTATAACAATTGATACTAATAATTGTAACGTTTTTGTTTAAGTAATTGGAAAAACTGTCTCACTTATTTTAATTGATGTTAATATATCACTATTGCATCATTTAAGATACATGCTAGTATGCTACTAATACTCATGCATCACTTATGTAATTGAAATAATATATTTCCGTTCAATAATTACAAATTAAATGCATTAAATAATAACAATTTATTAATAATATAAAATAAATAAATAACTTTCAGACAAAAATCAAAATGAATACAAAAGTCTGATATTAAAACGTGAATCAAACATAAAAACCATAGTAGCTAATAAAATATATAATCCAACCAATGCTCTAAACTTAATTATTAAAAGTGCATGCTGCCGCCGTACTCTAAGTCACATGATCTTTTTTTTGGGTTGCCTGTAAAAAATACCAGATTAGAGTTATTTCTTTTGAATTAAAGAGTAATGCTTAAATTAAATAAATATATGTTTAACATAAAGCTCATAAAGTATCTCAGATTGAATTAAAAGCTACAAAACTATTCCTATATTAACAAAACTATTTAAAAGCTACAAACTATCGTTTTAGTTATAAAATACTGATTGAATTTAATTTCACTGCAAGTTAATATTGGAAACTAAAAGTGATTCATAAACATTTATAATGCTTCACAAACTGATAAAATCCGATAATTCTCTTTATATTTTGTTATGTATTTTGTAAATACATACTATCTATTTCATTTGTCTTTGTATCCTACAATTTTATTTCATATAGTAAGTTTTTTCCGGAAACATTGTTTATTATAATAAGTTCGGTTTAATCACTGTATCCGACAAATTTATCCGATATAGTTAATTTTTGTTGATAAATCCGTTACATATATTAGATTTCTTTCCTTTCATCATTGTATCCGACAATTTTTTTTATAATGATTTTGCGCCGTCAAGCCGTTAACGTTTTTTATTTTAACAATTTTTATCTAATACTTTTAAAATATTTTGTAACTTTTATCTAATCATTGGTCCAACTATTCTATTTGATATATTTAGTTTTATTGCAATATCCGTTTAATATCTTCGATATTCTTCTCATCATATTCAATAATTTTATTTAATATAATAATTTCATTATTATAGCCACCAATATTGTTTGTTGCAATAAAATTTACTTAATCTTCATGTTTGGAAATTTATTCAATCTAACTAATGTATTGTGTCATAATATTTAATCATTAGATCTGATATAATATAATGTTTTAGGTTTATTTTCTACATGTTTATCAATTTATGGAAAACTGATATTTTTATTCAGTAAAATAACAAAAAATCTTAATATATCTGATAGTTTTGTTCAACAAAATAAATGCTAATAAATTGATAATTTCAATTTTACTCAGAACTTCTTTTTTGTTTTTCATCATATTATAAATTTTTGTTCAATACTTTTGCCATGTATTTAGTACTTTTATTTTGATACAATAACTATTTGTTGTCTATTCTATATTATAGTTTTAGTTTAAAACTTTAACCAAATATATATATATATATATATGCAAATGATAGATCGGCTGCTCTTTATTTTTGTATGTTTCTAGAAATAGGGGCATCCAAAAATAAATCATTTACCGGGAATAATATACATATGGAAGTTTCCATATAACATCTCTCTATAGATTTACTATGGATAAATGAAAGTGAAACAGTCTCACATACGGTCTTATGCCAATTTGCATACGATATTCTTCATAGCCAGTAAATTTAGTTTAAATTATACCCACATCGTATCATGATTTGTGCAGTCTATGTTTAAAGACAAAATTCGAGGTAAGAAAATACTCATTCTGTTTAATTTTAAGTTTCATTCTAAATTTTTGAACACGAATTAAGAAAATAATTAATTTTAGATGTTTTTTATATTAAACATACAATTTCTATACACATAACCATATTTCAACTAATAGAAAAATAAATTATAATATAAAGTTAATAAATTTTACATCAAAAATTGAAAATGACATTTATTTTGTAACAAAAAAAAATTCTTTCAAACGATACTTAATATGAAACGGAATGAATAAGGTTACTTGCAGAAAATACAAGGCTATATAAGTGGATAATACAAAATGAAACTAAAAAAATCCGGTTCTGTAATAAACCGGTTCACAGGAAAGTTCCCTTAAAAGGAGCGTTCGCTCTACCCTCCCTATAAAAGGACACTTGTTTTCTCATGACCACAAATACTCTTTCACCGATCTTCTCTCAAAAATGAAAACGGGTTTGAAACCCGACCCGAACCCAAACCCGGCCGAGAGTAATGAGAAAGAGTTCCGTTACCGAGGCGTGAGGAAACGTCCATGGGGAAGATTCGCGGCTGAGATCCGTGACCCGGTTAAAAGAACCCGTGTCTGGCTCGGAACGTTCGACACGGCTGAGCAGGCGGCGCGTGCCTACGACGCTGCGGCGCGAGAGTTTCGCGGCGCTAAGGCCAAGACGAACTTTCCTACGTTTCTTGAGCTTAACGGGAGAGACGGTGGTCTCGCCCGTAGTCCTAGTCAGTCTAGCACCGTCGACTCCGCCTCTCCCACGGCGGCGGCATGTCTAGAAACACTTCCGCAGCTCGAGCTCAGCTTAGGAGGTGGAGGCGGTGGTCCTGGTTACTTCTATAACATGAAAGCATTTGAACCGGCTACTACTTGTGGAGGTGAGAAGAAACCTCAGCCGGTGAATCTTGAGCTTACCTTAGCTCCTCCGACGACGGAGTAGGCCGTAAGGTCGTTTCTTCTATATAGTAGTTAAATAAACTGACATGAGAAAATCGTTATGTATATATTATCAACGTATAACATAAGTTATGAACTTCTTTTTTTTGGTATTGGTTTGTTTCTCAAAGTCGTACATGTCGATAACGTTACTAAATTTTCAAAGGTTTTAGTATATACTATAAATGATAAGTTAATAGCCAAACAATTTCTGGAAAAGGTTGTGTCGTTGTCATCTATTTCAAATGTAGAAAATTAAAAGGATTATTATTATAGTGCTTTTTTCTGGTCGTGTTAAAAATAACTATAGAGATAAATAAATGTATAAAATAGTTGTAGTATCGTTGTCGGCTTTGAAAACAATGGACCAAGTGTCATGCATACAAGCACCAGTTGTGGGAGGACCCCATCTTTGGCTGCGTGCGACGTATGTTAGAAGAATACTTCTTTACAGCTTTACGTCATCTTCATAGGCCCTATAATACCTTCACAGTTTGGACAACCTTTTGACTCACTGGTGAGTTTGTTGAAAAGAAAAAAGTTTGTAGCTAAACCATGTTTATTCTACTACGTTGAAAATCATCCAATAGATTAGAATATGTCAATAACATCATAAAATTTATGAAGCCACATATACAAAATTAATAATAATATTGATTTTGAAATCCCAAATTTGATTTTGATTACCAACCCTAAAAATGTCAGATCTAATTTTTGGATTTAGAAAAAGCTTTCTATACCAGGTTGGGTTTAATAGATTTAGGTCGGGTCGGGTTGTTGTTTTAAATTCAGTTTTGCTTAATTATGGATTGGTCCATTAACTTAAGTTGAAAATTAATTAAATTCAACTATGATGTTGCCACCATATTAATTTATACTTTCTACATGCGGTTTCTGAGATATTAGCCATGTTTGTTTCTCTGACGCAGCGTCAGCGGCAGCGTCTAAAAATTGACAAACAGATCAGAGAAATTTTAACGGTGTGTTGTTGTATAGTTGTCGCCGGTGACTGCCATTACTCGTCTTCTCTGTATTTGTATTGCCGCTGAAAATAACAGCGTCTCCTACTCAGACGTTGACGTGTCGCTGGCGTCCAATGATTGCATCTTCTAACTCTCTAATTTGATTGGTTGCTAAGCTGTCATTGAAATTCCTTCACATTTTTTTATCGTTCTCGTTGACGCAACGCGTTCGGAAAACGAACAAGCTCATTGGATGATTTCTACTATATTAGAGTAAATATGGTGTAGCTGGCGAACATTTTCTTTTCCTTGTAGAAAATCTATGAAAGAACTAGTTACTAGTCATGCATGTTAACAAGTTTGAAACGGTAAAACGATGAGGTTTTAAGGAGGTGGAGACGGATAAGGTGGCTTCATAATGAGAGACAAGGAAGATGAGATCTGATTGGATTCTTGTCGCCAGCTTTGCTATCAAAACGTATAAGCAGCTAAGCACTCTCTCAGATCCAACGGCTGAAATTAAATTATAATTTTCCACATGGGTAGACGTGGTAGTTATTCTCCTTTTTCTGGGTCCACTCATCTCTTTCACGTATTCTCCTTATTTTAGGTCTTAGAAGGCATTACGACCACTAGAAAAACATTTGAAATCGTTTAACATTTTCTTGAAATCAGTTGAAGCATAGATAGCTATCAAACTGAAACTCCAGCATCTACGTAGGTTCAAATTCTAGTTTAGACATTTTTTTTTCCCGTTGAGGAATGCAAATAATTAAAAAAGACTATGAATTGATATTTAGTTTTGTCTGGGATCTTGTGGTCAAATGAGATCTCAACATATTTCAAATTCGATCCATCTGTTGCGTGAAATTAATTTTTATTATTTTAAAAAAATTATATAAATACCGATTCATGTTTACGGTATATTTACATACTTGAAGAAAAAATATATCAGTGAGCTACACATTCTTTTAAAAATTAGTATGTGCCTCGATCTATACGTTCCTCCGGATATCCCATTGTTAATTAAAAAATATATTAGTTTTGTTATGATTTGTGCGACTGAGGATCAAAACGTGAGAGGTGTACAAAAAGTTCTATGTTGACAAGGTTTATGTTTTTGTTTTTCTTTTTATTTTGAAACTAGAAGATGTCTAACTAATTTTAAGAAAAACAGTACCATCGAATAACTAATTCTGATTTAATACATTGTCACGTAGCGTATAACCAAACAATAATAAATACTCCATCTGCTGGTTAAGCCTTATATCAATGAGGTACCAGACTCGTCTTTCATCAGCAGCATGGAAATGATTAAGCAATCAACTCCTGTTTCTGATCCAAAAAATTACGGACTTCGACTTTGAATTTCTTGATTAAGAAAAAATAATAATAACTTGATTCTCATTTTGATTTGAGTACAATATCAATAGAGTTAAACTTTGCCCCAATTTTTTCTCTTACCATCGCTTTGTTGGTCTCCAAAAATAGAGTAGTTTGAAGTTATGATATGTCATGTCACCCGGGTGCTTAGGCGACCATGCTCATTTCATCTTGCATATATTTATTTTGAATAAATCTTGTATAGAGTTAACACATACTTTTTTCCATTTCGAGTTTGCAATCTGAACCATTTTAATTATTGTCTAAGGCTCTCATATCACAATTGGAAATAGAGGGGTTCAAGTGAAATATATAGTAAGCTTTTTAACGCTCATTAATTGTAATATTACACATTACGATTTTTTTACAAATCTTTTTTATTGATCTCTGGATAATTTCTTGCATTATTAAAATCTAGATTTTTTTTTTATTTAGAAGCATTCTCATTCAAATCCTCATTCAAATCATTGGGGTAAGTGATTAGTTAATAAATAGGAAAAAAATTTCTCAAATATACTATTTTAAGTTTTTGTCATAAAAATAATTTTCAAAGAAAAAAATAATCGAAATAGATTTTTTTTTATTTTAATTTTTTAACATAAATATTTCTTTTTTAAAATTTTAAACCCCACCTCCAAACCCCTACTCCATAACTTTAAACCTTAAATCTAGCTTAGTTAATCCTAAATGTATATTTACTCCTTTTAATAAAATCTATTTTGATAATATTTTTCCTTAAAAACTATTTTGGTGCCTAATTTTTTTTAGGTTTATCTTAAGTTATTTCTCTAATATAAATACTCTCTATTTTTTAAAATATTTATAATAGATACTCTTTGTTTCAAATTGTAACTAGTTTAATATAAAATTATTAATGTTAAGAAATTTATTACCTTTTAATATATACTATGAATTTAGCCAATAATAAAAAGTCCACCACAATTTAATTAGTTATACAATATCCAATAAATGTAAAAGTTGTATTGAATTGCTGAAACTATTTATATTTTGAAACAATTTTTTTTCTTTCTAAAACTATATTATGAAACAGAGGAATAATAAAGATGCACACACGAATTTCTTATTTGCAGTAACACCCAACGAGACATTGTCACGTGTAACGACATGTATTGATCGGATGTGGATGGTGACAGACAGTTACTCTAGACACGTCAGCTTAGATAACTGGATCCTATTAATTTTATAGCGCGGTCACGGTGTTTTGATCCACGTATATGATAACGGCGTATCTACAAAACTCTTTTTTTTTTCTTAACTCTGTGACTGCGACTATTTGATTTTAATAAAACAATACAAAGTCTATGCGACTTGGTCCTTTCGTTCTTTAATAGCTTTGACCATTTCTCCGACCATCAAGGGACCATTTACTCATCTACGTATTTTCGTATGTACACATTGTTGAGGTAAACATTGTGAACTTTTCAATGTTGATGTTTAACCCCGACACTCTTGCAAGTTGCAACCTGATTAAGCGCCTCCAACAGTTATAATTAGAACTTTTTTTCTTAAGTTTTGTGTTATTATAATTGTTAACTAAATTTAATATTTATAAGATATTCATAAATATTATTGAAAGATTATTTGTATTAATCAAAATGGATGAGATATCCATAAGTATTTGTAAATATACGCAAATATTTATTTATTTTTAGGATATCCATATTTTTACGAAGCAAAGCAAATAAAAAATTAGATATTTGTAACATACGAAACAAATCACAAATAGCTTCAAAAACGTGGATATACGATCCGTGCCCAACCCTACTGATAAGAACTGATAAGCCTATGCAAATGTATGTGTGCCTTCTCTTACAATTTCCAGCACCTTCCCAACGGTTCAATCAGTTTGGCGATAAAAGCTTTAGAAGAACCATGCTTTTGGAGTCAAGGATCGATTAATCCCAGTCAGAACCATGCTTTTGGAGTCAAGGATCGATTAATCCCAGTCAAAGATTGATCGATCCCTGCAGCATGGACCGAGCCAATCCAAGAAAATAGGAAACTAGTCATTAAATGTTTTATATATTAATATATAAGATTTATATCCTAGTCTCTAACACAAAACTGTATTCTGAAACTCAGCTTCCATCAATAAAGTACTTTTTTGTCCGTAGCCCTAAGGATTAATCATCTTAAATTTTTGTGTCTTTCATTATTGCTTATCGAATCCGTTAAATCAGTTCTTCTCACATCCGTCACAACAATAGCCACCTCTTCAGAGATGGTAAGTGCGATGGTGGCAATGATGCCAATTCGGAGTCATCTTCATTAGTTGTGATCTTTTGAGTGGTCTTTGTACATCAGAATGTTCACGGGAACTTATGCAAGGTAATATCTTGATATCCAAAATAACCAGAAAAAATCACGTGACCAGCAGAAGCTTAGTGTATATATATATATAAAAACTAACCTCACGTAATCAAAACTATCTTTTGTTTGTTCATTTCTTTTATTGAACTTACCGTTACCAAGTCTTTCTTTAGCATTGCCCCTTCTGAAACTTGCTTCAAGTGCTACTTTTTCTTGAAAAATTATGAAAAATGGATTGTATGAACAAACAGAAACAACTCTAAAGAAAAAAAAATATTAATCAAGGTAAGCAACCTCTGCAAGATTTGCTATGCTATCTTCATAGGCACTGGAACTTCTTTCTTGAAGCCCTAGTCTATATTTTGGTGATACCGACACCAACAGTTCCACTTGTAGAAGCATCCTCAAAAGACGTATACTAGTTGTTGGGACTGCCCATTTGATCGATAAAAGACCCATCAATTCACACTCTTTCTAGGGTGTCATGTGGTAATAACAACATGTATCTATGTTTTCCAAATTGATCTCCGGACCGGTCCATCTTGTTCCATTTTGAGCACTCTTCTCGATCCATCAGACACGTTCTGGCTATCGCCCAGGCCACCAGCTGGTCTATCCTCAACCCAGGTCATATCAGCATACTTCCAAGTGCGCTTGAAATGATTCAAAGTCATGAAAATTGGCACAACTTCTCATTGTATTGATGAAAACATAATTGCGAAGCACTTTTGCAAGAAAATGGTATTTTGATGTCAAAGAAAAATATAATCAATAATATAACCTTTTTTTTATAAAAACCTTCTCATAGTAATGATGAAAACATAGTTGCATCCTTACATTACATATAAACAACCCTTTTACGTATATTTTATTGACGATAAACTCTTAAAACAAGTGCTTTTTACAGATCTTTAAAATATAGCAAACATTTTTTTTTTCAAAATTCTTACACGCTTTCCATATATTTTTTTTTTTTTGATTCTTTCATTCTTTGTTCTTCTTTTCCCCAACTTTTCTTATTTTTTTAATTAAGAAACGAATCTATTCCAATAGTATCATTGATGTCTACCATCCAACCCTTCGTATCTTCAACAACGCCCATTTGAATATTGGTTAACATGGCATGAAGCTTCGTAGACAATGCTTTTTCTCCTGTTATGTATGTTATCCTGCGGTTACAGATTGTATGAGCCAAATCAGACATTAAGTAACCAAAGATTGAAGATCTAATCTTTAAAGTTTAGTATATATAAAAACTAATTACTTTGTCTCATAAGAGGTCACACTTTCAACAGCTCTAACGACCACTGCAGTTCCTGTACAGAATACTTCTTCGGCCTCTAATAGCTCATCCACAGAAACATCACGTTCTTGAACCTTTATACATTTGAATAATAATATTTTACGGATCTTGAAAATTTCTACTTACAAAAGGTATTAATTATTATTATATAATAGCTCGAACCTGGTAGCCGATATCACGAGCAAGTTCGCTTATACTTTTTCTTGTGATTCCTGGTAAAATGGTTCCTGAAGTTGGTGGAGTAGACACAATATTTCCCTATAAAATGAATGAATACAAGTTTTTAATGCAAAGGAATCTAATGGTTGAAACTTTTCATTAATGTAACAAAATGTCAAATGTTGTTGACCTTGACAATGAAGATGTTACAAGTAGAAACCTCTTCGATGTTTCTTCCATTTGCCGCATCCAGAAACAAAACATCAGAGAACCCCGCTGACTTTGCTTCAACCAACGATTTCACAACCTTCAAGAGAAAAATAAATAAATTATAGAAATATTCCACTATTTTTTTTAATTATAATCAAATAAACTTGTTGCTATCTCTATAATATTTTCTGGTGTCTTTGCTTACCGGAGAATAGTTTGTGCAGCTCTTTACACCGCCAGTTCCACCGGTGTGGGAACGTCGATACATATGATCAACTTTGAGGTTCAAGCCTGAGCTGACCTACAAAGTTAATAATCTCAATTTATAAGTGCATTTGGTTCAACAAAAAAAATTTAACATATCGATATTTTAGATTACTTAAAAAAGATTACATGCATACAGAGCGAATCAACATTTTAAAGACTAAATAGCTTCAATAATATTTTTCATATTTTGAATGAATATTAAATTTGTAACCATGAGTTTTTTCTCACCCCTTGTAATATTAAGATGGTCATGTTAGATCGAGGGTACTTTATTATTTCTATGATAAACAACCTCACCTTATGGTAATTTCCAACGGGAGATACGTAAATAAGGAATGTATATTCAGGTGCCGAAGCTACTCCAAGGACTGCACCACTACCTATGAGTAGAGGCCTAATGTACAAAGCTCCTTTACCCGGAGGAGGAACCTAAAAAAAAAAAAAAAAACAAAGTTCCATAAAACTCTTCAGCTACTTATAATGATTAATAAGTGGGCAAAAAGACAAGCTAGTCCATACGCCATACCCATTTCTCGTTGGCAATCACAGTTTGCTTAACTGCCTCGACGAACTGGTCAACCGAAGGAGGTGTCATACAAAGCCTATCCGCACCCATTTGCATACGCAGAGCGTTTTGTTCAGGCCGAAAGATTGTGATCCGTCCCACTTGTGTCCTGTAAGCCTTGAGACCTTCAAATAGTCCCTACAAACCAAAGGCAAGCCAGTGTTAAATTATTATTTTTAAAATTGATCTCTTACATGAACTGTAACATTACAAGCTTTTTCTTATGTATATTTAATCTAAAATCTTTACATATCCGATTGTGGATAAACATACTAAACGGTTTTTTTTTTGTTAACTCCATGCTGAAATCTATACTAATCTTCTAAGAGCATCTCTAACCTAATACTATATAATTTATTCTCTTAATATTATAATAGATTGCTATTTTCTTCTCTTAATAGTATAATAGAGGAAAATGTATTCTAATCCATCTATACATTTATAAGAAAGAATAGCATTACTCTATTATAAGGTCATGCTTTTTTTTAAAAAAAAATGGCCATTTAAATATTAATTTATATTATGACCAAGAAATATTTCTTATGGATATACCGTTTTATATAAATAGATTCACAATATTATTTACATAAATATCTTTAAAGAAACTTTAGTTTAAACAATGTCACAATTTTGTGAAGATGTTAAAGAGTTAAAAGTAAATAAAGTTAATTTTAAATTCCATTAATAAAAGGTACTAATTGTAATAGAATTCCTCTATTATTATAGAGGAAAAAAGATAAAGTAATACATTAGAGATGGTTTAGGATTTAATAAGTTTTTCTTGCCCAAGTGGCCAATCATGATTGCAATCATAATAGATGACTCAACTAACACTCTCTTAGAGCAAGGACATTGCTGGGACAAGTTTAAAGGTTCTTAGAATATTTTAGCATTAAGTATTCATCAAGGACTTTGTTAAGAAGTTTTTGGAAAAATGTTGAATATTGGTAAGACTTTTAAGAGACTTCTTAGGTAATAAATAAATTATTTTAGCATATTTAAATAGAAATTAAAGATGAGTTAAAAAAGAAACATATAACAATTGAAATAAAACCAAATAATATTAAAAAACATTTTATTAATTTTATTGAAAATTTCAAAGATTTTATTACCAAAAAAAAAACAGAAAATCAAACAAACATCATAATAAAAACAAACACACATTTTATTCAATCATAGAAACTTATTAATTATATATGACCATGAAGATGCCCAAATTTAGTCCAAATATTCTCAATCAAATCTTTTTTTAACTGTTGATGGGTTTGTCTATTCCGAAGGTGTGTTCGACGCGCCATTGAATCGACGACATGTGTAGTCATATTGACGGTAAAATTATCCTCCTCATCTTCTCTTTCTTCAAATTCCAGAGCGTTATGCGAAGTGAATGAGGATCGTTCGTCTTCGACAATCATATTATGGAGTATGATACATGCTCTCATAATATTTGCTATTTTCGCTTTACTCAATATCTTTGATGGATTTTTGACAACGGCAAATCTAGCTTGGAGGACTCCGAAGGCACGTTCAACATCTTTTCGAACAGACTCTTGGAACTTAGCAAATAATGAATCTTTCTCTCCTTGTGGTAGTCTGATAGATTGAATGAAAGTCGCCCATTTCGGGTAAATCCCATCTGTGAGATAATAAGCCATCTTATAGAGCGAGCCGTTGACATAGAAGTTTACTTCAGGCGCTACTCCATTAATAATGTCATCAAATACAGGTGATCGCTCAAGAACATTAAGATCGTTCATAGTACCTGGAGCTCCAAAAAAGGCGTGCCATATCCAGAGGTCATATGAAGCTACTGCCTCTAACACAATAGTTGGTTTTCCGGTTCCTCGTGAATACATTCCTTTCCAAGCAGTGGGGCAATTCTTCCACTCCCAATGCATACAGTCGATGCTTCCAATCATCCCTGGAAATCCACGTTCTTCTCCAATATGAAGAAGTCTTTCCAGATCCTCTGGTGTGGGACGTCTCAAATATTCATCGCCAAACAAGGTGATTATTCCGGCGGCAAATTGGTGCAAACATTTTCTAGCTGTTGTTTTTGCAATACGGACATATTCGTCAACTGCATCAGCCCCAACACCATATGCCAATTGTCGAATAGCGGCAGTACATTTTTGTAGAGGTGTTAGACTTGACCGTCCGGTTGCATCTTCTCCTAGTTTAAAATACGGAATTTCGGTGGAGAGACGATGCACAATACGCAGGAACAAAGGACGGTTCATTCGAAACCGTCGGCGAAATATGGTGGCATCATACGTCGGATTATCGCTAAAATAATCACTCCAGAGCTTGTGTTGGCCTTCCTCTCTTTCTCTGTCAATAAAATTTCGTTTTTTTCGTTTATTTGGTTGTGGAATCTCCTCATAAATTTGACAACAATCTTGAAAAAAATCCTCTAATTCATCATCATCATCATCATCATCATCATCATCGTTGTTGTGGTAATGATAATGTGAAGAAGATGCCATTAGAATTTTTTTTAAAAAAAGAGAAGATAATGTAAACATGAGGAGTAGAAGTGTAGTGATAATGTTTGTTGATGTCTGTATATTTATAGTTCATGAACACAACTACTTAGCACTTGTGACATTATTTTGCAGTTAGATTTTTAGTTGTACCTATAAAACACGTGTTTTTTGTGACATGTTATCTTCTCAAGTGGTTAGAAACTGAGCATGTTCATTATCCGAATACAACAAGTTCAAGGATCGTAACATTATCATAACATTAGCCGAATACAACAACTACAAGTCTCCGAATACAACAAACTGAGCATAAAATTATCATAACATTATCACCTTATCCGAGATGTGTCCAAAAACACTACCTATCCGAGAGACATAAAGTCTCCAAAAACATTACCTATCTTTAATCACTTAAAGCAGATAACCACACCTATTAACAATAAAACCATTAGCAGTACTCCAACAAATAATTCAAATCCATTGAAGACACTTGCTCTCTTCTTTCCTAAGTCACAGACAAGCTTCTCTAGCCTAAGTAATTTCTGCTCAGTCTCAAAGTTACTAAACAAGGTTAAATTGTCTACCTTCTCAGCTAGAACAAGAACGTGTCTATCCCTTGCCCTCATCTCCTCCATCACCGCGACGTCCCACCACTTAGAAACATGGCAGTCTCCATCATCAGCTTGGTCACATGTGTACAATAACCTTCCTGGATATAGACTCTTCGAAGAGACTAGTTTTGGTACGCCACCACAGTAGCAGGTCTGCGGAAACCCGAACTCAACTTCGGGTTGAGGAGGGTAAATGATGCGTAACTCTTCTTGCTCCCGACGGATTATCTCTTCTTGGTCCTGTCGAATAAGCTCTTCCGTTGAGCTGTATCCACAGTCTGACATAGATGGCTGACTGTAACTGTATCCACAGTCGGACATAGATGGCTGACTGTAACTATATCGACCCATTTAGAATAAACCTGAAAAAAAACAAAGACATATTAGATACAAGGCATTTTAACTAGGCAACATTCATTCATAGAAATATCATACAAAGCAACATTCATTCATAGAAATATCATACAAAGCGAGACATAGAAATTTAAATTTGTAGACATTTTACAAATACAGAAACATGAAACATAGACGAGCTAATCACTTAGTCCTGACACGAGACATTTATCCTACACGAGACTTTATTTATGACAACATGGAAACACTTAGAAATATTGGGCAAGTAGCTTGTTCTTGACAACTTCTTCAGCCTCAGTCAGTGGTTCTTTCTTGGCTAGAAGTGTGTCAAGAATTGCAAGCTTTGACAGTTTCTCCTTCATCAACAGATCCTCCTTCTTCAACTCCCAAACAGTCTTAACCTCAGCCAGATCCCTCACTCGTGCATTCTTCTTCTTCTTAGCTTTGGCCGCCTTGATACCTTCAGGACGATCCTCAGGATCACCAACGGTGCTGCTTGATGCTTGTGAACAAGTCTCTCCACCTTTGCGCTTTCCACTCCCACTAGGTTTAGGTGCGTTAAGGCTAAGCCATTTCTGCTCAAACCTTAGCACCAACCACGCATGGTCAAGAGTGAATTTTTGCTTGTGATTAGCGAAGTAGATTTCTTTGGCCACCCTCAGAAGATCGTTGTCATTCTGACCTGAAGTCATTTGTCTTTCTGCTGCCGCGTATGCAGCACAGAACTTGTTGGTGTAGTCATTAATTTTGTGCCACCTCTGCTTACACTTGAGATGCTCCCTTGTTTCACCAGTAGCTTTAGCATGTGGACTAGAAGCGTAGTACTCCCCTACTCGTTTCCAGAAGGTCCCTGATTTTTGATCAATTCCCACAACAGCATCCTTAGATGTGTTTAGCCACCCACTAATTAAGACCTCGTCATCTGCTAGAGTCCAGTTCCTTCGCTCCCTAGAGGCAACTGGTGGGTTTTCGGGTACAGTTGGAGAGTGGGGTTGTTGTGAACTATAAGGAGGAATGTCGGGTGCTCCGAAGTTTAGAGAAGAGCCATAACTTTCATAAGGAAAGTTCTGACTCTGACTCTGCAGAAAAGCGACATAACTAGGTTGTGAAGGAGTCTGACTAAAGGGATTCCTTGAATCCATTGCGATTAGAAGAGAAAGTAGAGGAGATAGGAAGATAGGAAGAGATGTGTAAAACACACCAAGTTTGTTGTGTTTTAATAGGTGAAAATCCTATATGTAATAAGTTACCATCATAAATACCTAACTACAAACCACTAATGTCTAATCACAACTTAAGGCTAAGCCACTAGTAGTTACCATCACAACAACTACTAACTTAATGAAACTAGAACTACAACACAACTTCATATGGTGAATCTAACTAAATCTTGATACAGTTCCTCTAAACCAATTTTAAATAACTATCTACTGTTCTAAAAATTGGTGTAAATGAAACTATAGATCGGTCTAAATGCTCTAAAAAATCGGCTTATACTCCTGCCTATTCAATATAATCTAGAGAGAGAGAGAGGCGAGAGAGAGAGAGACAGAGAGAGAGAGAGAGACAGAGATAGAGAGAGAGAGAGAGAGGCGAGAGAGAGAGAGAGAGAGAGACCATGGTATTGGCAGCGATGAAGCAGAGTATAGAGAATACGGGGACAAGTTTGAAACAGAACTGCAACAACAACTACAAACTAGAACTAAAGAGAATCTAAGGTAGAACTGCAACAACAACTAAAGAGAATCTAAGCTAGAACTGCAACAACAACTACAAACTACCGAAACTAAACTAAACTACAACCACAACACAAGAACTATCATTTGAAACTAGAACTAAACTAAACTAAACTACAACACAACAAACACAACAAACAAACTATTGGTTTTACTCAATCCACTAATCAATTCCACTGCTCAACGTTGGAAAGAGAAACTCGACAAACCTGAGTTTCGAGTTGACCTGCGTTTGGAGTTGATGACAAGTGAGGCGAGAGACAGAATTTGGAGATGATGAGACACGCGGCCTTTCACTCGTGTTTCCCTACAAACACCAAACACGCAAACGCCGAATCAAACAGAGACCAAGATTAAAAACGATTAGATCGATTTCCAGAAAAATCGAAACGAGCTTCACAGAACAAACCCGAAGGAAGACGAACCTGGTGTAGAATCGTCGAGAATAAGAGCAAGGATGACAATCGAGATGTAAACTCGACTTTCCCCCTACGAACACGGGACATGCAAAACCAGTGAAACCCAGGTCGCTTAGAACACGGATTCATTCCAAAAAATGGCAAAAGAGAGCTACGAGGAAGAACACATACCTGCTGTACTGAAGATTCGGCGGACCAAATGAATCGATTTTGTAGATTCGAACAGGAATCGATTTTGTAGATTCGGCGGACCAAATCGCCTTGTCGCGAGAGAGAGAAGAAAGAGAAAGGACCAAATGAATCGACTAAAACCGTGTTTCGACTTCCCATTCGGTTTCCCAATACGAAGATGACACGTGTACCTCGGGACATTTGCCGAAAGCTTCTACTTCTGTAAACGTTTCCTCTTTTTTTTTCAGTTTTTCTTTTTCTTTTGGGCCGAAAAAAGGTTAGGAACGTGGGCTAGATACCCCAATGTCCTTGCTCTTAGAAAAATACAGTTTTTATATAAATAAACTCACACATTTATTTGCATAATAGTTTTATAAAGAAACTTATAAAATGTCATAAACTTATAAAAATGGTGCAAAAGAGTAACTAAAGTTAATTTTTGACTTCCATAAATAAAAGGTACTAATTGTAATAGAAAAAGAAAATATATTTAAAATAATCCTATTTAGAAATAAAATAGAAAGATACGTTGGAGAAAAACATATTCCTGCTATAGAATTCCTCTATTATTATAGAAGAAAATAGGGATGAAGAAATACATTGGAAATGGTTTGATACAGTGGGAACTAATAAGTTTTTCTTACCACAAGTGACCAATCATAGCAAAGGCAAAACTGACAACGGAGAGATCAATACCTGGCCATAGTTGAGAATCCCAGCACTAGGGCTTATTGAAATGTCCCCATAAGGAACAATCTTCCCTTCTGAAAAGCTCTCTCCTTGTTTGCATTTTGCCACATACATATAATGTGTTGGAATCAGACTGAATCCAAGCTCTTCCCAGTTTACATTTGCGTAATTCTTATCTGCTTCACTGTTTTAAATAAAACGCATTTAAATACCAGAAAAAACCCCAAATGATTTTGAATAAATAGAAAACTGACGAAGATGGCAAATCAACACGATAAAGCCATATCAGCATACTTATTACTAGAAAGAAATGTTTTATTTTTATTTGACGTTTAAAATTTTCTTGTAATAAGATGATATTTTAAACCTTGGAAGGCGAGATGATGAAGAAGGGTGCACAGACGGAGCCATTGGATAGAGTAAAAACAAAGAAATTAAGAAAGAAAATGGTTTGAGCTTTGGACGTGAGATGTGTACGTTTTGAAGAAGGCTTATCTCGCCTCCTTTTATAATGACACCAACAAACCAACCCTGCGATGGTCACAATAGATCATATGTGAAGAACATGTAACACGTTGGTTGTAATATTCTTCAAGCACCATTAGTGGTATCTTTAGTAAAGAGTATCTCAGCAATAAAAATAACTAGGTGATGATCAGCGTACTGCGCGGTATAAAGATTATTTTTACATATTATTATTATTATTATTATTATTATTATTATTATTATTATTATTATTATTTATGTTTATTTACATTTTCAAAAATAATAAATATATTGAATAACTGAGAAATGAGTAAATAGTATATATAAATTTATAATTAACAGTTTCATTTATTATAGTTTAAATAAATTCAGATAATTTATTTTATCATTTATATTTGATATTAATTTATTTTCAATACATAATATGATGTATCATTGCATTAAAATTATAGTAATTATATTTCTGTAATAAAAATAATATTTTGTTAGTATAATATAAAATCTCAATTTAATAAATTTAAATAAAAATCACATTATCGATTTTTCCTTACGCCCTAAAAACCCTGAGTACGGCACTGGATATATTTTGAAACGGGGAGCAATCGTCCCCAAATATAACGTTGGTGAATAACTGTGGCGTGTGGGAAAATCAACGATACTTTAACAATGTCCAATTATGTTAAAATACAACCATGTTTTAGTTTATATATTATATATATTCAAAGAATCACATGCACCATACATATGGAGATTTTGTTTTCTTCTTTTTCGAACTAAAGGCCACACTAGTTTGTTAAAGCTAAATATATTATATATGTCGATGGAACACCACCTAACTTTTAACTATTTCTTAAAATCGAACGATAAACTTGCGGGGATTACTTTGATATATACTTCGTAAAAGTCTTTGTCAATACAGGCTGTTTATTCACGTGTTAAGAAGTCGGGAATATTTAGATGATAAAAAACAAAAACAAAAACAAAAAAGAGAGAGAAATATTATATAGGGCAAATCTCTTAAATAAATCATTTTGAAATTTTTGTCACAAAAAATATTTTAAAAAGAAAAATGACCAAAATAGATATTTTTTATTGAAAATTTCAATATTTTTTTTTTTTAATTTTGAACCTTACCCCATAACTCTAAACCCTAAATTTAGATTAATTAACCCAAGAGTTCTAAATGTTTATTTACACTCTTTAATAAAATTTATTTTATTCATTTTTCTCTTTGATTGATATTTTGAGGACAAAAATCTTTTAAAGTCTATTTTATTCTTTATCTCTATTATATATGTAATAAAACAAAAAGAGAGAGAAATATTATATATGTATATTACGAAGATAGTATACATATTCATTTCAGTATCTCTAAGACCATCTTCAACGGGGTTGCTTAATACCAATGCTTAGCCTAATTAAGATTTAAAAAGAAAAAGAAAAAAGGATTAATTAGAAAAAAACGGTGCTTAAAGAAGGGGTAGAAGAATCGACGCTTCACAGACACGTGTTGGGCATTGGTTACACCTCTCTCCCTCTCGAGACAAAAGCAGTCTTCGTTCTCTCCTTCTCGCAGACGAAACCGTGTCTTTCCACCTCTCCTCGTCGAATCCGCTGGTGTTTCTTGAGTTTTCACCACCGTCGGCTTCTCTGTATTCACTCCTCCACCACGCCGCCTCTCTTTCTTCATCTCTCCTCGGTGACAAATCGCCTTGGCTCGACGGTGCTCTGCAACGGTGCAAAACCTCAATCTCTCTCTCCACGGCTGAAGTCGACGAAGCAAAAGGTAAAGCAGAGTAATTATCTTTTTATGTCTTCATCTTTTAGTTGATGCATGTCTTAGATTTTGGTCTTAGAAGAATAGTGATTGATGATTATCTTTATGTTTACTTGATTTGTTTGCTTCATATAACCGCTCACCTTTGATCCATTTTGATTTGTTTTTTTTCTTTGTGTGTTGAGATGTTTCAGATCAAGAGGACATCAATGTTCATAATGGATCAAGAGACATCAAGGTTGGTCTTAAATGGTTTGGATGAAGATGGTTCAGGTCAAGAGACATCAAGGTTCGAGTACAATGACAATAAAGGTAACACACATATCTTTGATTTCGTTTGTGTGTATAAACTGATTGTTCCTTTGGTTTGAATTGAATAGATTTAACTCGGTTTTAGGTAATAAATAGATGTAAGATTTTTAGATAAATATCAAAGTTGATGTTGATCTCGTCCGTGTGTGTGAACTGATTGTGCTTTTGGTTTGAATTGATTAGATTTAACTCTTTTTAGGTAATAAATAGATTTAAAAGGTTAGATAGATATCAAAGTTGATGTGTGATTAAATGCAGTAGATAAATATGTTAGATAAAGGTCTTCTCAACATGGTTGGGTGTTGAACGCGTTGATCAATGGTGATCAATGCTTCTTTCCTTCTTCTCTTCTATAAAAAAAATAGTGTTCTTATCTTCCATCTATCAAAACATACTTCTTTTATTTCTCTCTTGAGACATTTAAATATGGATTCCAATTCAGATAGGCCGGGCTCAAACTTTGTTGACCTTCTGAATAGTCAGCAAGAGACTTGTCTTTGGTTTTGTTCAAGACAGTGGAGAAATTTCTTCCTCACAAGTCCCTCTCTTTAGTAGTCAAGCAACGGAAGAAGAGACTACTGGAGAGCGTAAGGAAAGGAGATCATGGACGCCAGTTGATGATGTTTTCCTCATTAGCGCTTGGTTAAACACAAGCAAAGACCCAGTTATAGCTAACGAGCAAAGAGCTGGTGCATTCTGAAAAAGGGTTTCTGCATACTTTGCAGCAAGTCCCAAGGTTGCAGGTTCTGAACTGAGAGAGTCATCTCATTGTAAGAACCGGTGGCAAAAGATCAACGACTAAGTCAACAAATTTTGTGGGGCGTATGAGGCTGCAACTAGAGAGAAGAGTAGCGGCCAAAATGAGAATGATGTTCTCAAACTTGCGCATGAGATCTTCTACGAAAACCACAAAAAAGAAGTTCACTCTTGAGCATGCATGGAAGGAGTTGCGGAATGACCAGAAATGGTATGAATTGTCAAGATCTAAAACCGCAAGAAGCAGTAAAAAGAGGAAATGTGATGAGAGTGCACAATCATCAAGCTCTTACGCATTTGAAACCACCACTGGTCAAGAAGAGCAAGCAACCATTCGTCCACCGGTGTTAAGGCATCAAAGGGCCATGGTAAGAAGACGATGGCAGATGGTAAGACACTGAATGAGTTTCACAGTATGTGGAGCATCAAGAAGGAGGATTTGGCTGCGAAAGAGAGGCTGACAAAGATGAGGTTGTGTGATTAGTTTGAATAATATAAAGTTCTACTTCTTGTCTTGTTTCTTAAGTGTTGAATGCAACTGTGTGATGTTCTGTTTCTTGTTCACATATTGTTGGTCTCATGTTCTTGTCTTGTTGTGTAAGTGTTGAATGCAACTGTGTGATGTTCTATTTCTTGTTCACATGTTGTTGGTCTCATGTTCTTGTCTTGTTGTGTCAATATTTTCAGGTCATGTGAGAGCAGTGGGAGAATCACGGCGTTATATGCAGTGTCTCATGTGGATTACTGAAGCAGTGAGAGTATGGGAGAATATATGCAGTGTCGAGTAGTGTCACGGTTTGTATGTGTCATGTATTGTGTCATTACTGAAGCAGTGTCTCTTGTCTTGTTGTGTTTGTATGTGTCATGTATTGTGTCAAGTAGTGTCACGGTTTGTATTGTATTCACGTATTCATGTGTGTTGTCTCTTTTGATTGTGCCAAGTAGTGTCACGGACTCATGGTTTGTATTCACGTGTGTCAAGTAGTGTCATGGTTTGTATTCACGTGTCTCTTCTCATTATATAAACAAACTTGTTTCTTATTGTCATACTTCTCATAAATAAATTTGTTTCTTATTCAAAAACAATTTTCAATAAGTCATCTCATCATCTTATTTCTTATTCTCATATTTCTCATATTCAAAAATAATTTTACCAAAGTTATAGCATCTTCTTTTGATAATCATTTCGAGGAATTAGAAGATGAAACATTTGATCCATTTTTGATCAATTTTTTGATCAAACGTTCGAAAATCTTGTCAATAGTTATGGTGATCAACAAGAAGATAGGAGAAGAAGGAAAAAACGAGCCAACCGTGAAGCAGGTAATCTTCGTCTGTGGAATGATTATTTCTGTGAAACTCTAACATACCCTCCTAATTTGTTCCGCCGATGATTTAGAATGAACAAGCCGTTGTTCATGAAAATTGTTGATCGACTTTCCAATGAAATGGAATTCTTTCAACAAAAACGAGATGGTCTCGGAAGGCTTGGTCTCTACACTTCAAAAATGTACAATAACCATTCGTGTCTTGGCATATGGTAATGCGGCTGATGCGGTTGACGAATACCTCCGGCTCGGTGAAACTACTACTCGGTCATGTGTCGAACATTTTGTGGAAGGAATAATGTATTTATTTGGCGATGAGACCTAAGAAGACCAACACCAACTGATCTTCAACGTCTACTTGATATTGGAGAGCATCGTGGATTTCGCGGGATGATAGGAAGCATCGATTGTATGCATTGGGAGTGGAAGAATTGTCCCACCGCTTGGAAAGGGCAATATTCACGTGGTTCGGGAAAACCCACAATTGTTTTAGAGGTGGTTACTTCATATGATCTTTGG
This sequence comes from Moricandia moricandioides, assembly GCA_905132885.1. Classification (NCBI taxonomy): domain Eukaryota; kingdom Viridiplantae; phylum Streptophyta; class Magnoliopsida; order Brassicales; family Brassicaceae; genus Moricandia; species Moricandia moricandioides. The sequence goes on along the minus strand of CAJHQQ010000937.1, from coordinate 57,935 downwards.
ATATGGCATGCGTTCTTTGGACCTCCAGGCACCTTAAATGATATCAATGTTCTTGATCGCTCACTTGTTTTTGATGACATAATAAAGGGTCAAGCTTTGTAAGTCACTTTCTCTGTCAATGGAAGAGAGTATCATTTGGCTTACTATCTCACCGACGGTATTTATCCGAAATGGGCAACTTTTATCCAATCTATTCCAATACCACAAGGGCCGAAAGCGGTTTTATTTGCTCAACATCAAGAAGCTGTCCTAAAAGATGTCGAGCGTGCTTTTGGAGTCTTGCAAGCTCGCTTTGCCATTGTTAAAAACCCTGCGTTTTCTTGGGATAAAGCCAAAATTGGGAAGATTATGAGAGCATGTATCATACTCCACAATATGATAGTAGAAGACGACCGAAATGGATATACTGAATTTGATATTTCAAAGTTCCAACAAGGAGAAGACAGCAGAAGTTCACATGTCGATCTCGATTTTTCTACAGATATGCCTACAAATATCGCCAATATGATGGGTGTTCGAACAACAATTCGTCATAGACAAATTCATCAACAACTCAAAGCTGATTTGGTTGAACATTTATGGAGTAAATTTGGACGTGATGAAAACAACAACTGAGTTTGGAATGTTTCTTTCAAATTAGTCTCGTTTATTTTATTAATCCTTTTTTAAAAAAGAAATTTAAATTGAATGTTTACAATGTTCTCTTTAACTATGTTTTATTTAGGCCTGAGACGTATTATCCGGGATCTGGATTCGATCCGAGATCCATCCCGTATCCGCTCCGAAAATAGGATATCCAGAGTGCCCGGATCCAAATCTGGATAGTAAAATTTCGGATCCGTCCAAACCGGATCCGAATCCGGATATCTTAATTTTTAGGTCCGGATATCCGGATCCGGATCCGGATCCGTGTTTTTAAAATATAATAAATTTTTACTTTTATTAATAATTATATTTGATATATTAGTATTTATACATAAAATAATTTTTGTAATATTATATTTAAATTTTACTAATATTATATGTCATATATATATATATTAATAAATTTTGTATAAATCTTTAATTTCTGTTTTATTTTTTATATTTTTTAATTATTTTTACGGATCCGGATCCGAATCCGGATATCCGCGGGTATGACAATATCTAGGCGGATATCCGAAGTCCGGATACCCGGAAGACACGGATCCGGATACTAAAGTCACGGATCCGGCGAATCCGGATCCGGATATCCTAAAATATCCCGGATATCCGATCCGTCCCACCCCTAGTTTTATTTAATAAATAAATTTTATTTTTTTAATTTTTTTTAATAATCCCTAATTATGATACCTCATTGGAGCACACATTATAAAGAAATCTTAACTAGAGTTCTTAATAACAATAAAAGTTCAATTAATTAATTAAATAATCATTAAGCAACCCATATGAGATTTGTGGTTGAAGATGGTCTAAGAACATCTCCAATGGTAGACTTTTTTTTTTCTTCTATAATTTATACTAAAATAAAATAACTTTATTATAAATAATTTTTGTTTCAATAGTTTACTCTATAATAGATAAACTTTATTAAAGAGTGGAATATTGAGTAATATCGTCTCCAATGACACATTTATTTTTTTTTCTATAATTTACACTAAAATAAAATAATTTTACTATAGAGTGACTTTTGCTCAATAGTTTATTACTCTATTATAATAGAGTGGAATATAGAATATTTTTTTTTGGTCGAAACAACATTGCATTACTTAATAGGTAGGACGGTTCTCCAGAAGGGAGTTGTTACAAGCAGGGCGAGAGCTGCCTTTGCAACGGAGTCAGCCTTAGTGTTGAAAGTACGAGAGATAAAATCGAAAGAGATAACATCAAAGAAAGACATAAGGTGATAAATATCAAACATGATACCGAACAGTTCAGGTTGATATTCTCCCTTCTTCAAAAGCTTGATCAGGGAAAGGGAATCAGAAAGAACCGCAAGGGATCGGACGTTTGAAGACACGGCTATTGATACCGCTCGATGAACAGCAATGGCCTCTACCATTAAAGCTGAAGAAACATGGTTATGCGTTTCAGAGATTGTGGTGAGAGATAGCTCAGAACTTCATGTGAGGATCCCCCTATTAGAGTGGAATATAGAATAATATTACTTTTGACTCTATAATTGGACTGAAGAAATGATAATACTCAATATTCCACTAAACCATTAGAACAAAAATTATTGTATTCATTTAAAAGAATAAAAGACGAGAAAAAAGAAAATAAAGAGAGAAAGATCGTCAAAAGTTCTGCCGCGTTCAATTGTCTTCATCTCTCGACGTTGCTCCGGCGCGTCTCCCACCATGAGCACAAGATCTGGTCTCGTATCCTCTCTACAAACTCAGCGAAGTAAACATCTCTCACTCGTGCTCTGCTCTTTGACATGGATCACAAGCCTCCAGACGGTGATATTAAAGCTACGGCGAGCGTAATCACTAACTGCTCCTTGCCAGCCTCCTCCTCCCCTTCTTAGTTTCTTAGCTTAGGACCAGAAAATAAAAGAGAGTATGTGATTGGCCAGTTTCATCGTTGCTCTCTACCTCTTGGAGGCTTGGTTCATGCTGTAGTAAATAGGTTGTGGGGAAGAAGTTGCAGAATAGGATGTCGTAAGCTTAGCAAGTCATCTTATATGTTTCACATTCCCCATGATTCAACTCGAGAATGGGTAGTTCAAAGAGGAGTATGGAATGTTGACGAGTGTTTATTATTTGTTTCCCCTTGGAAATCAGTGAACTCACTCAAAGTCCCTGAAGTATCAACTATTCCGGTTTGGGAAAACTTAAAGAATGTTCCAGATTGTTGCTACTCAAGATTAGGTATCAGCCAAGTAGCATCAGGACTTGGTGAGCTTATGCAAACGCACAAACCTCGCCTTGATCCGACTAGTTTGGGAGAAGCTAAGTTGTTAGTTGAAAAAGAGCTTGACAAGCCATTTCCTAAGCAATTTTCCTTACATAACAAACAAGTTAATATATTCTTGGTGTATTTTGAGTATACACTGATTCCAAGTACTTGTGGTAGATGTGGACACTTAGGTGAGAAAAGATTGTAGAACCCACTAATTTAACAAAGATAGAAAAATTGCAATTACAAAAGGGTGTTGAGCTTAAGGCTCTTTCAACGCCATTAAACTTGCCCGTTCACTCTAAGGTAACAATAGCCAGTGACTCCAACTCTCAATCTACTACATCACCATTAGCAGGTACCCTTCCTGCTCCATCTGAACCAACTATTGTGGAAGAAATTCCATCTCATATTATTGTTTTCTGAGACCAATTTGGAATCATGAGACAATTCATTGTTCTTTATGTACACACCTACACATGGTAGCTCTTTTCACAATGACATTGAGTAATTCAATGTTCATGATGTCGGAGATGGATTAATGAGTGATACTACAACAAATCTCAACATGTCAAGAGGTAGATGGCCGATAAAACCAATTCAGAAATATTAAGATATGGATTGGACTACTATACGAGGGAAAGGTAAACGAGGTCATCGAGGCCGTGGATACCACACTCCCTAGTTTTGGTTCTTTCTTATCTTGTTTTATTAAGCTTATACCCCATAAATTTCTCTTTTCTTAGTTATTGCTTAGCTTATAATATGAAAATGGGTCTCATCATACTTTCTATAACTTTACGGTTTCAAAACCGTATCTTGTATGTGTTAAGGTTTTTTTGAATACCCTTTTTCAAAAAAAAAGTTATTATATTTTAGTGTAAATCATAGAGAAAAAAATAATGTGCCATTGAAGATGCTTTAATGTCATTTTTTCACTTTAAATATAGTCAAAAGTGATATTACTCTATATTCCACTTTATAATGGAGTAACCTATTATAGAGTAAATCATTGGAGAAAAAATTACTCTATAATAAAATTACTCTATTTTAATGTAAATTATAGATGAAAAAGTAGTGTTATTGGAGATGGTCTAACGCTAACATTTGACAAAGTATCTCAAGACAAAAAAACTAAAAAGACAATGAAGAAAGTAAGAGAGAGCCAGAACCAGTTCTTTGAAGAAATAATTTCTCTAAGTTTTAAGAAACTCTTTTTCCATCTATCATTTTTTCAATAGTTAATTAATTTTGTTAAGTAAAAATATATTTTTTTTTAACTTTTAAGACCTTACAAGAGTTTTCAGCATTGAGGATGCTCGAATACAAGCTACATAAAAGCATGGAGTGTCTTTTCACCTAGTCCAGACTATTAAAAACTGATACATTCAATTAGAATGTTTTGATCTCTAGCTTTGACTGATAAAATCGGAAACCACTTCCAACGAGCTCTTCTACATAAGATCACTTATGCAAATGGAAGAAAAAAGGGAATTTCGCTTGGAGTTAGGTTTAACATAAGATTACTTTATATGTACATTGCATAGAGCTGCCATCAAATCACGTTCTATAACGGTTTAAGATAACAATGAAGCCTATGTATTTGTACAACAAAAATGAGTTTCATAGAACCCTAAAGAAATAACCTAAAAGAATATACTTCATTCAGCGTTGTCATGATTTTCAACCAATGACAGACCCATAAATTTATTAATATTAATTCTTTTTAAAATAAATAATTATTTAAAGTATAATAAATAAATTATTTATAATATAAATTCCCATAAAAATATTTAGTATATAAAATATTAACTAACAGAACTTTTATAAATTTCTGCATGGTTTTCTATCTTGAATCATAGAAATCTATGTTTAACTAGATTTTTAACTAGAATTTATATATATATTCAAAACTAAATAAAATAAAAACATTTAACTTGTAATCTATATATATAAGCGAATTTTAAAATAAACAAGAATAATAAATAACATTTCGAAAACAAGTGAGAATCAGTTACAGACATTATTTACTATCATTAAAAAAAAAAAGAGAGAGAAAGGTATTAAGGAAATACAATTATAAAAAACTGGTGTGCAAAATAACATTTTTTGGTATGTACATCAAAATCTTGGGTTAAACAATGTCATATACGATGAAAATTGGACTTTAGGCTCAAACTGGACTTTTGACCCAATTTAAAATAAGAGGGAAAAGGTGCAGAAAATGAATTCGAACCTATGATATGGGGTTCAACAGAAGATGGCTTACTAAATGTATTTTCATATTTAACCTGTGTTAGCTGACACCCCTCCAAGGCTACAACCAACGTGGGTCCGCCTCTGTTTTCAGTAGTGGCCATGGAGAAACCTGTGTGGTTGATGCCCTCATAGGCAATTAACTCGTTGAGTTTTCGTTTGTATTTAATAGTTTTTAAAGCTTGTGTGTAGTCTCAGGTAAACACGATAATGAAGAAGCAAAGCATGTGTAGAAGCTCGTGTTATCACTCAAGAAGAGGCACTAGGAAGGTTGGTAGCCCATGAAGGCTGTATGGTTCTCACTTTTTGAGCTCACCAAGTGAACTGTATACTTCATTGCTGGTGAATATGAAAACCAAGATACCATAAATCCTCAAAATCTAAAAATAATAATATAAAACATAAAAATTTGAATAATGTAAGATTAAATACTTAATTTACATAATTTTTTTGAATTAAATGTTAAATTGAATTCAAAGAAAAAAAGACCTCTTTACATCTAGTGCTTCCTATATAGAGTTGTTTTTTTTCTAAAAAAACTATCATTTCCTATCTTTTCTCAAATACATTTGTAACTTTATGAACTTCTCCGATCTAGTTCCAAACCAAATGACCATTCTTTCGTCCAGATCCCTATATCCTTTCCTTTACAAAATGGTGATTTTATTCCTCATGTTCACATCAATCCTCTTGATCAAAATCTCAGTTGGAAATGGCAATTCACCATGTCTTCTTCTATTTCTTTCTCCCCAAATAGCATGGACTGTTGACTGAGGCACATATCTAGCAATGAAGAGATGAGCTTTATTCCAATTAGATTCATTCATTATGATTCTTTACATAAAATTTATTTCAATTTAAATAATTGGATGGAGAACAAATATATATTTCAGTATTTTCGTTAGGTTTGTTGCAAAATTGACGTAATCTATAACTAATAACGTGTGTTTTCTTATAAAACTTTCTTAATAAATACCATAAAAACATGATACAATCGAGTGAAAGGGGTTTAGGGTTGCGTCTGATTAATGTGATCTCTTGAACTGGTACTTGAATTGTGTATGCAATCGATTTCGCTAATTTTCTTTCCTTTTAAAGCTTTTCTGATTTCTGATTCTTCTAGCGATTTGATTATGTTTCTAATTCTTGGTATGATATGAAAACTCTATTAAGAAAATTAAATCTTGGTTAAACTAAAGATCCGACTTTATGTGTGGTGTTTTTCTCCTCAGTTTCTTTAATTCATAACCAATCACAATTATTTGTTGTCTTTGTGTAGAGAAGCATCAACTCTAGCCAAGTTCGGCAAGGTACGAAACTTTTAATTTAAAAAAAACATTCTCATTCAAGCATTTTAGTTGATGCGAATCTTAATGATTTTGTAAGTTTTTCAATCTATTAATACAAATATAAAAAATTCACTATTTTTTTCAATTTACCAACTATTTAAATTGTTTGCCCTCACAAATATTGGGTTTTTCTATTAAAAAAAAACTTCAATACAATAATACAAATGTTAAAAATGTTTTGATTAAAAAATTAGTATGTGAACACATTAGATTGTATGCGGTGGAGTCAAGAAAATTAGTGTATAAACACATTAATTTTTAAATGATCGTAAGATTGTCACATCAGCATTTTATTTTTTAAATAATTGTAAAATTGTCACATATCAATTAGTGTATGAACACATTTATTAAATGATTCTCTTTTGATATATAAGAAATTATTTCTTAATTTATGCTTAACATGTTCCTATTAATTAGGAAACACATTAACAAAATAGGTAAATAAACACACACAATGCAATTGTTTATGAACATTTAATTATCTTCTCTTTCACATCAGCATCATAATTAACAACTCGTTGAGGCTCCATTGCATGACACTCCCTGCAAGCCAACATCACCGCCTTCAAAACCCTCTTCCACCACTTCATTAACTTACTTCCTCTTCTCTCCTCCGCCTTCCTCTTCTTCGTCCCTCTCACCGTCTTCTTCTTCTTCCTTCCACCGACCTTAATCCCTCCTCCGTTACTTCTCACCGGAGTTATATGCTGCCACCGCCTCGTATACGGCCCGTAAAGCTGTGCCGTCACGATCTCCGTCGCCTTCTTTCTCTTGCATTGCGTGGGGATATACGATACCTTACTCGTCGTTGTAGTATTAACTCTTTTACCATTGTTCATTGGTTGTTTCTTCTTTTCATGATTTTGATAATATTCTTTTCTCATCATGACACAAGTCTCTGACCTTACACTCCTTGTCTTCTCAGACCGAGAACCAAAACAAGTTAAGCTAGTATCTTCTTTGAAGACACTGCAAGTGCTTGTTCTTGGAGTAAGGCTGCTGCTGTCACTGCCCCGGCTGCTCGTGCTGTTGCTTCGGAATGTGTTTTGACTGGTTGTACTTGACACCGAACGGGTCATCGGGAAAGTGTGTGGTAATAGACGGCCGTTGAGAAAAAGATGATCGGCGGGAGAATGTTCAGAATGGGTCGGGGAAGAAGGAGTCAACGATCCAAATTCAAAGTCAGAGGATGACATCTCCGTGCTTTTCTCGCCGGAGTTTGGGGTGATTCTCCGGTCGTCCTCCATGTGCAAGACGGTGTACTTGTGTATGTGTGAATGTGTTTATTAGTTTTAAGTAACTTGTGTTTATATAAGGAGGAGTTTGAAGCGGGGCACGTGGCGACATGGGTACGGCAGTCAAAAGACTTACCAGCTCAGTGTTTGACTTCTTGTGGGGACAATCAGAAAATGAGATCCAAGTGAAGTAATGGTTATGGTGTTTGTGTCATGATGTTGTCTGAACTCTTTAAAGGTGTTTTGGATCCCTAAAAGATCCCACATGTTGCTCTCTTTTAGATTTTTAATCACGAGGCATTATCTATCTCTATATCTTTTTATTGTTCTTATAACTAGATATATAGCTATATTATTTCTCATCTTAATTTATTAGAGTAAATTTTGTTGTTTTATAACCTTTTTTTAGAATTGTGAAGGTCAGAGACACATGATCTTTGAAGTTTGAAGGTTCTCGTAATAAGGGACACGGTCTGCGAAAAATATTCTTAAAAGTTTTCAGCAGAAAGCAACAATGGCTTTATGTAAGCTTATATAAATATATATAAAGACAACCAAAAGAAGAAGAAAAACAAATGTTTATTGGTAATCTAACTGGTATCATATGCAAATGAAATCTTTAGTTCATATATTAAGATTTAGACCTCTGTGGTGTAGATTGAGACGCGTTCTACTAGTTATTTTAGTGTTGTCTAAGGAGTGTTTGCTTTTCAGAATAATCTACCAATTTATTATAATTAATCTTTTAATATATTTTAATCCTTTTTAAGAAAAAAAAAACTATACTCCTATATTAGTGTTCATGGATGATAGTATACTATAATAATAATATTTAAAAGAAATTTGATTTAAATATCAGTTGTATAATCCTTTCAACACACAACCTATTTGATGACTAGCTCAACCACCAATTTAGATCAAGATTTTCAGCATAGCAAAATTCTTGGTTGATACCACTTGATACCAACGCAGAAAGTTGACCCATTTTAACTCATCAACTAAACACACTAACCACATTTATTTTGTATTTTATAACTACAATTTTTTTTTGTGCCAGCCAACAACTAATTAGAGTCAAGATAAATGAAAGCATCAAGTAATTTCTGAATAAATAAAAATAAAGAGCACTAAACTCGAGCAAAATTCAAGACAAAGATCTCACTCGGTGGCTCTCTGTCTCTCATTGTGGTTTTTCTTTAGCAAACATAGCTGGCCCATTCTATAGGGGATTAGCGAAGGACCACATGTCATATGATTAACAAACTCCATGCTTAATAACCATTGTTTACTTTACTTCTCTTTGTTTATATTCGAGTTTGCTTAATGTTTAATGAACCCTAGAGTTATTAATGCAGTTGTGTTGTTTACGCTGTCCAAAATACTCAAAAGAGTTGTGTAATAACCGGAACTAAAAAAAAGAATGAAGAAAATTTTAATTGTTTGGATATTATTTTTATTTTATTATGGATGAGATAAGCCCAACATCGTTTTGATCCAACAGCAATTAGGAGTCCAAAAGGTTTGCGTCTATCATAATGTACTCTCAACGATTTAACTGACAATGGTCGTTGGTTTTGTACTTTATTCAAATCTTTTAATCTACTTGTATTCTTTTATATCAAGCCAAGAAAAACCTAAGATGGATATCTCAGTCGTGGCTCTGAAACTTCAGTGACCGTGGTGGTGGTGGTGGCTTTCGGTTAATCTCCTGTGCTTTTGGATAAGTCACACTCCTTACTCGAATCTGTATTGAAAACCTTATACCAATTAGCATTACACATCATTCAAACATACATGACACACTCAAGGTTAAGCCAAAGTCATAGCATTTGGAGATAGGAATACATAGAAGAGTGGTAAATTATTACTTATTTCTCTATACCAGGAGTCAATACCATGACTTAAGCTTATTTTTTTTATATTGTTGGATACCACAATTTCAATTCTTAGAGAAATTTAGATGACAGAAGAGAGAGAGCAGACAGCTTCTCTATCTAATCTGCGGTCGCTTGAATGATGTGTTTGACATAGGAAGTGTCATCATCTCTACCCTTGATCTTTCTTGATTCTGGATCATCTGAGCTGTTATTCCTCTTCGGCCGCCTGACCCTTCTCCAACACTTTCACCGGAGCTCTTCCTCCGCCTCTCGTTGTGTCCAGCTAAGCGTTTCCGGCAACTTCTTTTAGCTTCATCAAACTCTAGGAGCTCATGGAATCTGTTTCAAAAAAACATGCCGAGATATTAGAGCTCTGATACTAATTAAGTTTTCTGAGCTTCTAACTTAAAACCAATTAGCCATAAGTGGATTTGATCTAAGTCTATATATTATATTGGTCCCTTTAATCTTTCGATGTGAGATCTCAACACTAAATATAAAATTATGGAAAGTGTATTGAAGGGTAACATTTGTTCGGTACCTGCTACATTGTTGACAGAACCGTTGTTTAACACCTGTGAGATAGACAGAAGATGCCTTTGAATGAAATTCACACACTCTGTGCCTCCGGTGATACTGTTTGGCCTCTTTTAGATCAGCTGTGCATCTATCTACTTGGCAAAGCCGTGATGAGCCACGGTCGCTGCTACCACTAGATCCTTTAAACCTATCCATCACCCCTTTCCTCTTCTCTTCCTCCTCTCCATCCGTATCATTCTCCATTTCTTCTTCAACGAGGTAAGACACACTAGCCTTCTTTTTCAGATACCCTTGTCCTTGTGTTTTCTTACCTTCCATTTTTCGACAGAGCTCTTGTAGGTTAAGTAATGTTGAGGAATGGAACTTTGTTATATTTTTGACGAGGTTGAAGCATTTTGAAGTGTTTATAAGGTGAAGCAAAGTTATGGACCACTTCTTGTATGCTTCTCTGGTGGAATAAGTGCATGATCACGTTGATGTGCTAGGTCAGGGAAAAAACAAAACTAGTGGAGAAGAAAGAAAAAGACATATGTAGATTGGGTATATAAACTTTTAAGATGTTCTTGACATTTTCATTTGTTTGTTTGTTTTAGACTATATAAATGGTTAATAGAAGTGTGAGATTTTCATATGTTTGTTTATTTAGTTTCAAACTGAAGATACTTTTATTTTTTGAAGATATCATTGATTACCCTATTGAGGATGTCTTTATTGGCTTGCCATTGTACGTAATGCAATAGTACATAAGGTCTATAGTTTACACATGGACTTAACTCATATATATCAGTTACTTTTGTTCTTTAGGAACCAAACAAAAGTCCTTTTTGAATAATTTGATCGTGTTTTGGATTTGGGATGTTTGGTGTCCTAAGCACGGATACTATCTGTGTCTGGACCATGACAAAACGAAACGAATAGAGTGGATGCTTATACACGATGGAACCCATTAGGTATTTAAATATTCTCGTAGAAGTGGAGAATTATAGGTTGAAAGATGGAGATAGAACTATGAGATTGCTTTAACTAATGGATTGATGAAATCATATATCTGGAACCAATACTTTTATGACAAAGATTTGTTTTGAGTTCTAAGGTTAGCATGTTGACGTTTTTTTAATTAACTTAGGGGTATTTGGGCCTAAGTGTGCAAAATAATCTCTAAATAGAAGTGCAACTCACGGATAAGATTTTTTTTCTTGGTATTTAAATGGATTCTAATCAATGGATCCAAATACGCATGATCGGATGATGAAGTGTAGTGAGATGTTTTCAAACCTAGGTTGTTTAGCAAGCCAAAACTCGTCTATCACTAGACTACTATCACATGGTTTGCCGTAAAGGTAATAATGTCACTCACAGTAGCTCTCTCTCCTTTTTCTAAGAGAGTGTTGTGTGGAGAAGTCACCAGATTCTATTAATAATACACTCTGAATCAGAGCCGGCATTGAGAATTAAATGGCTTAAGGCGATTTCTTACCGATTTCAACTATTTTTTTTTTACGAATTTGGAAGCCTAAAAAATCTTTTTGGAGGCCTATATATATAAAAAAATTCAAAAAAATTTGGGAACCTAAAACGAATGTTTCATCCGGCTTGTTCCATGACCAACCCTGCTCTAAATAGAGTCACACTTGAAACATATTTTCTTACAGTTTGTCTCTTATTATGTTCGTGTTGAATGATATATTTACTGAGACTACAATACTAGAATTAGTGGTTAGTGAAAGAGACATGACACAAAGGTTTGACATGCCCCATTATACTCTTCCTGACACAACTTAGCTTTTTTCTTCTTCAAAATCTGTTTCTATATTGAGGAGAAAAAATTACGCGGATGGATCCTCTCTTCAAATATTCAAATGGACCTTAAATAAGAAATTCATATCTGCATAGCTACATGAGTAAGTGTACTGAAGTGTTTTCGAATTCGAATTGCTTATCAACTTAAAATTCGTTTTGCCACTAGGCCACCATCAGATGGTTAAAATCTGTATTTGTTGTTTTTACATGACTAAATAAAATTGTGTTTATGAATGAGGTACTGATTTTCTGGTTTGGTTTGGTCTGGTTAGAATGAATTTATTTAGTTTGATTTCCACACCAGAATTATATTTGAAAGATTAAATATACAAATTTTAAAGTTATTTTTCTTATATCATATAGAACAAAATATTATTAATATATCATTTTAACGTAACCTAATTAATAATAAAATAAATGTATGTATAAAAATAAAAGATAAAATAAATTAATTTTACTTTAGAATTAAATATATCATCTAATATAAAATTAAAAAAAATATGAAACATCAAATAATAAAAACGGAGAAAAGAAGACCAGTAAATAACAATAAGTAAATAGTTCAAAAAATAATAATAATAAGCAACAACTATTCTTCACATATGAAATTCTTTTGTTGCAAATTGATATTTCTTTATATCAAGGTAAATGAAAGTAACTCACTTGAAATCTAGTAGCATACTGACATTTAAGTTTTAGACTATCTTAAAAAAATTCCAATGTGTGATCCTCTATGACCATTTATAATGTATTTTGCTAATTTTTACCTTGAAAATAGAAAATTCTATAATATATGTGGATTTTATTCTAATTTATTCTTCTCAAATAAATAGAAATCACTAATTATAAAGTAAAAACACAGAATTGTTGTTTTCCTCCTATTTATAAAAAATAGCAATTTCTATGTTATAGGAAAAAATAAAGTTAAATTAGAATAGATTTGTATCTAAATGCTATTATAGATACAAATATAGAAAACGGTTGAAGAGCTCTAGAAGAAAGATTTGATAAATCCACGATCATAAAAGAATATATGATATTTTCTCTATCTCAGTCATATATAAGAGAGACTGCATGCATGGTAGATATTAAGTTGTTGGCATTGAAAACTTTAAAAATGGTTCGATCCTTTTATTCAGATTCTGCATTACTGCCTTCGTTCCTCCGCGTCGCTCCTTTTACGTTAGCAAACAAAACGGACGTAACTATCCGTAGGGACCGTAACCCACACTCCAAAACACATTAGATGCCTTTGTTTTTTTCTAAGAATCCAAACTAAATATCTTTCGCCTGATCAATGATCTCTTTATATTTAGTAAATATATTGTGACACGTATCAAGATCTGTTTGGATTTACCAAGAAAACAAACATGTATACAAATATATTTTAATTAATTGTCAAATATAGAGCATTTTTCTCTGTATTATAATATTTTTAGGGTTTAGACACTGTCAGTCCAATATTTGCATTTTTTTATGCCTTAGGTTGACTTAAAATTTTGTGCCTTTGTTTTTTTTTATGTAAAATGTTTTCTGTGTCCACTAAATAACTAAAATTATCATTTTAAATTATGATGTCCTAAACAATCGGGTTCTTTGCATATGTTCCGGATTAGTCCTGGGTTTAGTATGGTTAATGTCGTGCTGCAAAACAAAAATGATATTATGGATTCGAATCTCTAATATTGTCCGTATATGTAATGAATTAAACCACAAAACCATAAATATTCAATCTGATTCATTTTAATAAACATGAAAGACATTTTTGGGTTAAAATTTGTATAGGCCGATAACAGAATACTCTATTATTCATATGATTATTGTTACCAAAGCGTCGGTGGTTTAGTCATATAATATAGAGAAATTGTCAAAATAGCATAAGTTAAGTACTATTTTGCAAAAATACACACTATCAAAAATATATTAACATTTGAGTTTACACTTTAGTGATTACTCTCTCCGTTTTTTATATCTGACGTTTTAGAGAAAAAAAATTTGTTTCAAATTATTTGACGTTTTCAATTTCTGTGTAAAATTTATTAGTAGTTAATGTTAGATGACCAATGATATTATAGTTTCTATTTTATTACTGTTTGAATTGTTGTTAGGTAAACAATTAATGATGTTTTTGTTTAAAAAATGATAAAAAATTAAATGTTTCTTAATCTATGTGCATAATCCTAAAACGTCAAATATAAAAAAAACTTAGAGAGTATTATTAGAGTTTAGTGTTAAAAGGGGGAGGTTGAGTTTCTAAAATTTTAATAAATATTTAAAAAAATTAATTAAGTCTATTTTCATCAAAAAAAAAAAGATATTTTAAAAATATTCATTCATTAAAAGTAAATTTGCAAAGTGATATCAAATTTAGGATAAAACTTAAATTCCCCCTATAATATATCTAATTGTGTTTTGGATTCAATTTTTCTTTAATATAAATGATTTACTTTTCAAACTAGAATTTTAACAAACTGATTTGTGTTTTAAAAACCAATTGACATCACTGGTTGACGTAATACAATACTAATCTTCAACAAAACCAGAGCATCTTTCTATGTATGCTTGTGAAAACAAAGTTTTGTAAATTAGTAGTACCAACAGTTTTTGAATCGATTCGAGTTGTTGAGTGCAAAAAAAAGAAAGCGATATGTTATATTACTTTCTTCATTTTGTTTCGATCACACGAGGTACAAGATTTGTCTCTTCGTTTATGGGAATTTCAAACGAAAGCCAATCTTTCTCCAAAGATTCTCTGTTTCATCTATGCGCTCCAGCTAGCTCACAGTTTTGCTATCACAATTTTTCCTTCTCATTTCTTACGTCATAAGCACATGTTTTTTAACTTTTAAAACCAAAAAAAAAAAGCATTTGATTCTTGAATGTTTTGTTATTACAAATTAGTTCCTGTAATGTTTTTCTATTATCAGTTGGTTCCTGTATTTTTATTAGTTACATCTGCAGCCTTATAGTTTAGTTATTTACAGATATCCCCAATAATTTCATAAATTACATGTAAACCGCAATATTGTATTTATATCACTAAACCTTCCTAAATTTCCATATATCCCACAAGAAGGATACTACTGTTTTTTTTTGACGAAGGAAGAATATTACTGTTACAGAGAAGATAACAACGTAGAGACAAGCACAAACCAAGAATCATATATTGTAAATGATGAAAGAGTTCACTCAGATGCGAAGACATTTTGATGCCTTAAACCAAATAAAAATAAAATATTATATAAATAATTAAGTTTGAAATAAATTGTTGGTATAGACCATAATTTTTTCATTATTTTAACTGATAAATATATAAGTTATATACATAAATTTTATTTCAAAATTATAAAATAAACATTAATAAAAATATAAGACAAAAGAAATATTAGATGAAAATATAAAAAAAAAGTAAAAACAAAAATTTATTGAAAAAAAGATGAACATATAGATATATACAAAAAGTAAAAAAAAAATATGTTATAATTAACTAGTCATAATTAAATTTTAAGTTATAATTGTAAAAGATAATAATCAATCGATAACGTTTGTTTATAAATAAATTATATATAAATATATCCTATATATTTTTACAAAAATTATTTGTCATAAGCGAATGTTTTAAATTTTCTTATGTACGCACGGCTCTGAATTCACGTTTAACAATTTGAACTTGATAGGTGAACTAAGCTCTATTTACAATCACTATAGAATCAACATTCCGAAGATTGGGCATTGGTCTCACCACTCGAGGGTTTGGTTTTGACTGATCCAGCTCCAGGCATATCGTCTCTGGGTTGTTATCACCCCTGCAAACCAAACATATGACAGTCTTAGCAACCTAAAACAAAAAGGAGATACATATATTGACAATGGTTAGTGAGCGCTGATTGCTGCTTGGAGGAGAAGTTATGGGAAGAACTTTGAGTGGAAGATGTAAGTATTGTTGACCAAGTCCTTAATGCACTGTGGAACTGACCTTTGCAAAATCATGCTCCTGCCATAAAGCTAGCGTTCAGATTTTAGGTGGATGTGGTGGTCAAGGGTGGGATAGAAGAATTTAAATGGTTACCATATGTGATAGTGTTGAGATTTAATTATATCGATGCTCTGTCCACATAATTGATTGTGAAAACATTGAAGCATACATACAGTGGAGGTGTTGAACATGATTGATGTTCTCATCAAGTATAGCCGATTTGCATTTTTACTTGATGGTCTCAGTCTCTTAATCTTCTCCTTAGCTTCAAACTTTTAAAACAGCAACAATAAGATGTCGTTTTAACTTTTAAATTTGTTTCATTATAAGAATTGTTTTACATTGTTAAGGTAAATATTAAATATTTTTTTTCCAGTTTTTATCCTTACTTTATTCTCTTTAATTAACAAAATCAAATAAAATAATGCATTAAATAAGGATAAAATTATTTTTTTAATTTGTGTGCAAAAGTCTTCGAGTATTTGACAACATTAATTAATATATACTTGAAAGAGAATAAATTAGACAATTTAAGCATCGGAAATGTTTCTTAAAGAACCATTTTCCTATCATTACAAACTATCCGTGATTTAATATCTTGTCGGATTCTAGAATCTGATTGCATCAATTCATGGAAAGGTCGATTTTATTTTCTGGTATTGAACATTAATTGTATTTACTGTGTTATTAATATCTATTGATTAGAAAAAATATTTATTATTGAATGTTTGGTGCTTGTATGTATCATAAGGTCTCTCATGTTATGAAATGGATGAATTTTGAATTATCTTGTAGATAACGTAAGCTAAAATCCTGCAGATTGTGAAAATAGCTTTCTTGAATCTTGAAGGTATATATGGTCATATTGCTCTAAACCCTCGGTGATCACTGTGAACATGTGAAGTGACAAGTTCACACTTCTGGAATTCTATTGATTGAGCTTTTACAATAACATTCCTTGAAAATCTGTTACTAGTGTATTGTGTTACAAAAAAAAAAAATTGTTAGTAGTGTATATCACTTGGTCTCCTAGTCGTATACTGTCGATGAAGCTTGTTAATCTATTGAATCATGTATGTAATTTGTTAGAATGTGCAACTGATCCTTCTTGATTTTCTGTGATTGATGTCAATAGGAACCGTGGTTTGCTATCATCTATTGCTTGTTCTTGTCTCCGGATGATAAATCATCTTTGACGTTTGCTTCTTGAATCTTATAATATAATTAGTGCGGTAAATTGATTTCTCAGCTTATTTTCTTTTAGATGTTAGATCGATGTTTACATATTTTTAAACTAAATAGTTGGTCCGTTACTTAATACTCCCTCTGTTTCTAAATAATGTATATTCTAGCATTTTTCTTTGTTTCTAAAAAATCAATATTTTCAATTTTCTATGTATTTTTATTAATGATTTTTAAGTTTTCAAGAAATATTAATTGGCAATTTTTGATTTATTGAATTGTTATTGGTTAAATTTTATGAAAAACTGTTATATTTTAACAAAATAACACATTAATTGTTAAATATTAACTTTTTCTTAATATGTGTGAAAAAATTAAAGTATGGATTATTTAGAAACAGAGGGAGTAGTAATCAACTGTGGAGTCGCACATTTATAGAATGCTTCATCTCTGACTTCGACTAATAAGACGAATATATTAATAAATGAAAAATATTATTTCACATAAGCTGTCTTAAATGGGTTTCCTTTTTGTTAATACGTATTTTATATTATTGTCCACACGCATAGGCTTTATAAGCTTTTTACATGTCATGTGCGCAGCACAGAGTTAGGAATCAAATCAATCAATGACCAGAATATACAATTCGTGAACAATCATGATCACTATTTTATTCTTAGATCATCATTAAGTCAAAACCTCATTTCGAGTTCTTATTTTTTCTGTTTGATTTAAAAAAAAAAAACGAATCAATTACAGATCGTCACATGTTAGTGAAACCCATAAACAGTGTAAGAACCAAGGCAAGAACAACTCTTATTTAAGAGGTTTAAGCAACTTTTTTGAGAGTGCTAGTGCCCCTTTCCTTAAAAACCCATTAAGCACCTCTATTAATTATGCTCTTATATATTGGTAAAAGCTTAGTGGTCTAGGGCTCATGGAGCTTATGGACCGTAAAGTAATCAACTTGGACGGTGGCGATATGACTGTCACGAACATTGAGGGTGACACGTAGAGAGATTGCACATTACATTCGCCAGGTTAGGTTGCGCAGTAAGCGTAACCCGTATGTGACTCTTGCCGTCATTAGTGCCAAATAAGAAGGATCTTAGTTGTTCCACCGTCATAACACACACGTGCTACGTTTGAACTAAAAACATAAGTTTAAGAGACAACTCATGCACATGCAGTTGAAGAGCACTTGTGCTGTTTTTTTATCAGTCATGCATGTGTGTTGTTCTCCCATTTGTCCATTCATTATTTTTTAACTCGCAATTCCTTTGACTCCTTTATTTAATCGTTTTCTTATAGGGAGTCACGTATCTAGTTAATACTTAATAGTCGAGATCGAATTTACAGATGCTAACGTATATTTATAAGGTTTTATAATGCACAATAGAACAAAAATTGCCTTTTTGAGTTTTGATCAAAAGTGAATCATGTGTGACATTTAAGAATATACATGACGAGTATATGAGAGTTGTACATAAATCGTTTGTGTTAGAAGTAACGACGCAAATAAGGAGTATGATTTGTTATTTGTGCTGACGACAAAAACTTTCCAAAAATATCAATCAACATAGTGATAAAAAGAAAATGAATCGTGGCAGAAAGTAAAATAGTTAGTAAAATAAAATAAAAATAGTTAGTAAAATAATGAACATAATTGATAAAACGTAATTAATGTTGAAGATTAGCTGATGTAAAAAAATTAAAGATTAGCATAACTGACTATATATAGATACCAAGTGTTGTTCTTTCAAAAACAATAGATACCAAGTGTTGTATAAAAAAATGAGAAATATATATTGAAGCAAAATTAATATTATTCTTTCTCAAAAAAAAATTATTATACGAATTAGTTTTAGATTCGAATAATTACAAATTTTGTTTCAAAACCTCTTAATAATCCCTAAAATTGAAGATTTAACATGTCATCAAAGTTAATGTTCAAATGTTTCCATTGCGATTTTAATCTTCCAAAAATCTTCAGATTATACCGTTTTAATAAACATTTTCATCAATGAGATCTAAACGTGTATGACTCCATCTAGACAACGATCACTTGTGGCAGCCTAGATTTAAGGAATAATAATTCATTTAAGGCAATGGCCTAGAAAATTTTCAAATTCTTTTAAATATATAAAATCAGAAATTAGAATAATGTTTGTTCCTGCCTTAATATACCCCTTCATTTGCAAGAGCATAGATCCTCTCTTAAGTCCCACTCTTCCTTTCATTGCTTCTTCTCTGCTCCAAAGCCAAACTCTCTTTGGCTAAAATTTTACTTAAACAGACAAAAAATGGTCATTAAAAACCTTAATACTTTCATTAAAACCACCTCACTTCTCTCGTTAATCCTATACTTCCTAATAACAACAACATCTAATCCTCATTCAGTTCTAGCTGATGAAGTTACCGACGAAGAAGATCCTGAGTT
This sequence comes from Moricandia moricandioides, assembly GCA_905132885.1. Lineage (NCBI taxonomy): Eukaryota > Viridiplantae > Streptophyta > Magnoliopsida > Brassicales > Brassicaceae > Moricandia > Moricandia moricandioides. Next base: position 38,400 of record CAJHQQ010000937.1, on the reverse strand, counting down.
TTACATTCTTGATGAAACTCCCACGATACTCTCAAACATGACAGTTTCATCCAAAACTAGAATGCTAGTTTCCCGGTACAAGAAGATCAAGAAAGGAATGAGATGCCACGTGGAGAGTTACAACATTTGCAATGGTGTCAAAGCCAACAACGGGACGAGCCTATTACATTGCTGCAAGAAGCATTGTCGAAATATTCTTGGAGACATGAATAACTGTGGTCGATGTGGTCACAAGTGTGGTTTTGGGCAGCGTTGTTGCGGTGGTGTTTGCACGTACGTTAACTTTAACCCTAACCATTGTGGGAAATGCAGGAGGAAGTGTAAGTCCGGGGTTAAGTGTGAGTATGGATATTGTGGGTATGCTTAATTTTATAAAATATATTGAAAAGTGAGTGTTATAATTTATATTGTATTTTTGAGCTGTTATATTGTTTTGTTTTGTGGAAGAGATCGTTATAGCATATTGTAAGGGTTTTAAGTATACGCATGTAATTTGTGGGTGAGTATACATATGTAACACAAACATAATTATTAAATAAAAATATTAAATCAGTAAAATGCTATACTTGATCTTTGATAACTTGTTACCGCTTCTTTCTAGAGATATCTGATGATTTCAACTTAAAAATTTTCTTTCTTCGTTTCATTAATCTCTCCAATCTGTGATTAAGACATGATTAACACAAATGTTTTTAGAACTAGATCACTTACTAAACTCATTTTCAAATAACCTTACCTTGAGTCTTCCTTTAATGCAGCTGAACAATGTTTACTTAGAAATTTAGAATCAGTTCAGATGATATGCATGAATCAAGACCCGTACCAACAGGAAGTCACCATTTAGAACATACTCAACACTCAGACAAAGAACAAACCTCAAGAACTCATGAAGTTGTTGTAACTCAAAGCTGCAACTATATATGGATCGCTCTCATTGGTTGAAACGTCAGGGATGCCCAACCGAGATCTTATACCACTCAGCATTAAGAAAAAAAAAACGATTATACAGCCAGGGGCGGATCCATATAGTCGACTACGGGGGCACGTGCCCCCTACTACTTTATATATTTTTGTTTAGTTATTAAAATTACCATTTAACTTTGATAGAACAATTAGTTAAAATTATCCCCTTTAATTCTAACATTTTAAGTTTGAAGTCTCCACTTTTTTTTTATGTACAATAAATATGTTGTTTGGCACGTTTACTGTATTTTCTGTAGCTATATTATATTATCATTTTCCTACATTTTATTTTATTCTTGGTATTATTCTCTTTTGTTCTTGTTAGCATATTTTTTCTTTATTTTTTCATAGTTCTTTCTATTATATTTTTATATTTAGATTAAATTTTATTTTGAAGAATATTTTATCTTGTTAATAATAGGCATTCATAATTGTTGATACATGAATAATTTTAGTTAAAATATAATAATAAACAATTATTTATTTTAGCTTAATATTTTAGAATTTGTTTTTAAGGTATGACGGCTAAAAGAGTTATATCTTTATGCATTGACATATCGTTTTTTACATATAGAATATTTTACTATATATTTTTAATTAATGTTAAAGGTATTATAATTAATAAAATTTATAAAAAATAATTTTTTTGATTGTTTTTATAGTCTATAGTTATTCATAATTATTATTAACAAATTATATATATATATATATATATTATTTTTTACTTTTATATTAATTTAGTATTTTATTAATTATGTGCCACTATCAAAAAATTTGTCTGGGTCCGCCACTGACAAGATGTCATGTAGGGTGTGGACACTGAGCTCTTCAAGACGCCATAGGTATTGTTCAATAGTTCCATGATACATCACACTCACTTCTTGATGTATACAAAACTCATACCATCCAATTCTATATTTTGTCAAGTGCATGTTTTGGTACCGTGAATACTCTCGAATCACTGCCTCCATTTTTTTCCTTACAAATCAAACACAAAAACAAAGAAAATGATAAAGTTAACTTTTTCTTCTTCTTCTTCTTCTTCTAAATAGAACGGAGAGAACCATGAGTACATATATATATGTATGCACCTCGTTATTTAGAGTACATTGTGTGATAAAAATTTCACTTTGCTTTTTCTTATTCTTTACGGCTTTTCTAAATTTCTAAAAATGTTTTGGCTTTCATAGTTCTTTTTATTATATTTTTATATTTAGATTAAATTTTATTTTAAAGAATATTTTATCTTGTTAATAATAGGCATTCATAATTGTTGATATATGAATAATTTTAGTTAAAATATAATAATAAACAATTATTTATTTTAGCTTAATATTTTAGAATTTGTTTTTAAGGTATGACGACTAAAAGAGTTATATCTTTATGCATTGGCATACCGTTTTTTACATATATAATATTTTCCTATATATTTTTAATTAATGTTAAAGGTATTATAATTAATAAAATTTATAAAAATAATTTTTTGATTGTTTTTATAGTCTATAGTTATTCATAATTATTATTAACAAATTAAAAATAATATATATATATATTATTTTTTACTTTTATATTAATTTAGTATTTTATTAATTATGTGCTCCCATCAAAAAATTTGTCTGGGTCTGCCACTGTATTCTACACTTATCAACTGTAAGTTAACGTTTTCACTGGTAAAATTTTCTACAAAGATGAAAATTGACTGAATACCAGGACGAGGTAGTCTGGTTGGTAAAGGAGTTGCAGCTGCAACCACCACCACCCGGGTTCGACTCACTTGGAGGGATGCTTTACGTCAGAAATGATATTAGCGCAGGGCAACCTTCCTGAGCAACTACTGTCACATCAGAAAGTTTTCCCATTGGTAAAACTGATTCGCTAGATCACCTCGTAAAGGTCTACAAGGTCATGTTTGATTCTCGTTGGGTGGGGTCTACTTTTAAAAGGAGAGTTAATTTAACATTGTCTGGGCCTTGTTTTAAAGAGATGTACCGACCTTCGGCCCAAAACTTCTTTGTCATTCGGAAAAACATCTGTATGAAGAACTTCTTTTCTTGATGCTGCACGTCTTGCCTACAGTCCCAAAAGAACTGAGAGAATGAGACTGAATACTCTCCGAGAAGCAGAGAAACTTTCTAGGTTGACACAAGCCAAATACCTTTTCAAGGAGGAGGGAAGCTGGTGACAGTCATTAGGGTTGGACAAAAATCTGTAATATTTAATTCGATTTGTTATCTATTTTGATTCGAACCAAAAATCTGGGTATCTATAACTCTATGAAACAAAACAAATAGTAATATGAAATATTTATAAAAAAACGAAACAAATCACAAATATTAATATTTTTAGGCAAGGATTTCAAACCGATCCTTTGTATTAAAAATTATTTTTTTTTTATAGATTTTGCAATTTTTTAATTTATCTTCTAAATTTTATTTTATTTGTACGGATCGAATCAAATATCCGGCTAAAAATAAATAAAAAATTCATAATATTTGGACAACGATTATCCAGATAGCTACAAATCAAATCAAAACGAGTAGTTAATTATTCGGACGAATCGGATCACAATACCTCCAAAAACTCGAATAGTCGAGCGTGCCCACCCCTAGCAGCCATAGCATTTCGTATCTTAAACTTTGGTTAAAGTAGGATAAGTCTATAAGAGGTTATTTTTTTACCATCCAAATGAATCATCTAGATGGAGATGAAAGTGTTGTTTATTTAGACTTAAAAGTACAAGTCATTTAGATGGCTCATCTCGATGAATTTTAAAAATTTAGGCTTAATTTTAAAAATCAGCTAGCTCATCCAAATTGAACCATCTCGATGAAGATAGTTATGTTAAAAATAGTATAATATCCATTATACCCCTGATATAATTGACAAATCACAAACATGAACATAATATCATTTTGTCACTTACGGAAAAAATACAAAACCGCAAAAACACATGTTTCCGCCAAAACTATATAAAAAAAAACATTTCCCTCCAAAAATCACAAAAACGATAAAATCACGTTTTCTCGCCAAAATCAAAAATTTTATTTTTCCGCCAAAATCGAAAAATCACTTTTTCTCGCGAAAGCCGAAAATCTTGTTTTTCCTGCCAAAACCGAAAAATCACATTTTCCCCCAAAACCAAAAATCAAGTTTTTATGCCAAATCTGAAAAAAATCGCGTTTTCTCACCAAAATTGAAAATCTCATTTTTCTGCCATAACCAAAATATCTCTTTTCCCGCCCAAAATTAAAATATCTCGTTTCCCCGCCAAAACCAAAAAAATCTTATTTCCCGCAAAAACCGAAAATCTTGTTTTCCCGTCAAAAATAAGAATTTTCGTTTTCATGTCAAAACCAAAAATCACTTTTTTGTCGCCAAAACCTAAAAATCTCACTTTCACGCCAAAAAAATATTTCCCACCAAAACCAAAAAATCCCCTTCCCGCAAAACTGAAAAAAAATTGTTTTCCCACAAAAGTAAATAAAAAAAATTGCATTTTCTCGCCACAACCAAAAAATTAAATTTTCCCGAAAAACTGAAAGTTTACGCTTTTTTTCCGCCAAAACAAAAAAAAACGTGTCCCCCCTCCCCCACCAAAATCGGAAATTTTCTTCCCACCAAAACCAAAAATCTCGTTTTTCTGCCAAACCCATAAAAATCATTTTTTTCGCCAAAATCAAAAATTGTGTTTTCTACCAAAATAAAAATCTTGTTTTCCCGCCAAAACATGAAACTTGTGTTTTCCCGTTATAATCAAAAATTATGGTTTTCCGCCGAAACCAAATCACATTTTTCCGCCTGTAACTCGAACATCGCAATTTCCGTCAAAAACGAAAAATCGCGTTTTCTACCAAAAAAATGCAAAACTAATTTTAAATATATTTATTTGAATATTATAATGAATTTATTATTTATCAAATTTTTAGTTTTTTAAGTACATGTTTATCAATGTTTTTTTGTTTATTTAAAGTTCTTATTGTAGTCAATTTTTAATACAAAACTGAATAAAAATTTATATGATATAATAATTATGAATGTCAAAATGCTACTTTTAAAATAATTTCAATGTAAATATATTAGACTAAATAATAAAAGTTAATATAGTTAAAATTAATATCAAACATATGATTAAATTAAAATAATGATATTTTAATAATTTGTTTACAAAATTCATCCGGATGAAAATAAAAATAAAAAAAAATAAAATAAATTAATTTAGATGCTTCGTCTAGATGAACCATATGGATAAACAAACAAATAGTCCCATTAAATATAAATAGATCATCTGGATGGATATCAGCTGGAAGCTTGGTGACAATCAAACATGAATGTATAACACAACAAATCAGTTATTACTATTCCATGATTGTTGATAACATTGTTAAGATAAGAGATCTTTGCTTCTGTAATAAGTGGTGTCAATCCACAAGTTCTATTTAATAAAGATTCCATGATGACTCTTCCATGTATATACAATCTGAAGCTACTCACCACTAAGAGAGTGCTTCTTGGTTTCCTAAAGTCAACAAACAGATCAAAACATATAAACTGCGGAACTATGCTTGGAATCATGAACTTCAAGATGGTCAGGACATTTGCATCCCTGGAGAGACCTCATAACTCTCCATGGAGGCAAGTATCTTGACTACTTTGAAATCTTATGACACCAAACAAGACAGCGTTATTGCCAAGTCCCATCTTAATCTAACTTATCTAACGTAAAAGAAGACAATGAGGAGAGCGAGAGGGAGTGCAAGTGCAGCAGATGAAACACTCCAAACCCATAACTTGTAAGCTCTTCGACGCCTTAAGATGGCTTTGGGAACAGTCTCATTTCCTTTCTTGTGATGTCTGTACCTTAAACTTCTCTGTTTCCAACTCACTGATCTCCCATTTAGTAGTTTCTCCTTCCCGGTCTTTTCCAGATCTGATCCTTCAGTGACTGTCTCTGGTGTTCTCCCCACATCTGATGTTGTAGAAGAGTTAGAAGCAGCCTTCTTTTTCTTCTTTGCTCTCTTCTCAAGCTCCTTAAGTTTCTTCTCAGCTTCTTTCTTAACTCTTATGGCAGCTTTGGCAGCAGCTTTCTCATGTAGCTTCCTCTTCCTTTCCATTGCTAGTCGAGCTTTCTCTAACTGCTCTTCTCGTTTCTTCTCCTTCAAAGTTTCTTTATCAGTCTCTTCTTCCTCCTTTTCATCATTCTCCTCCTTGTCAGTACTAAACATCTTGAGTTCTATTGCTGTTTCATCTCTATTCTCAGTATCTACACTCCCTTCTGAGCTCCTAATCCGCTCATCACGCTCCTCAAGTGAAGGCAAGATTCTTTTCTTGTAATCATCCCTAAAAGCTTTGTCATTGTTCCAACGAGACATAAATTTATCAACCTATTCAAAAGACAAAGTAAGAACACAATCTCAGAGACATATACTCAATAGACTGACAAAACAAACCTCGGAGTTTGCGAGCTCTTCAAGATCTCTAAAGTTTCCAGAAGAAGCTAACTCTATGGCCTTCTTCAGGACAACACGGCTCTGGAAAAAGGCAGCATTCTACAAAAACAGAACACACCAGTTAATAAAGAAAAGAACAAGACTTGACAGGAAAAAAATGAAACAACAAACCCCTTTGTCTCGTTGTATCCTCAAGAACTTAATCCTTTCAAAAGCTCTGTCTCTTTGATCAAGTACACAACCCATTTGAGCATCCAACAACTCCATCTCCATCTTAACCTCACTTAGTCTTTCACTCAAGCTGTTAACTTCTTCATCCTTCATTACATTGTATCCATCAAGTGATGACATCAGAGACAATCTCTCAGCCTACACCAAAAAGATCACACCATATAACACACTTGTGACCATAAAATCAAACAAAAGGGTCAAAGGAAGCTTTACCCTTTTAGCTTTCAATCTGTTAGAAATGTGAATCCTCTCACTGTTACAATTATAAATCTCATTATCAGCTTCATCTATCTTAGCCTTAATCTCAGGGTCATCATAAGCGAACTGCTTCACAAAGTAAAAACAGAACCGATTCTCTCCAGACCACTCCTCTTCCTCACCGGAGAACACAGCGTAGTCTTCTTCCTCGGTGGTCTCTCTCGACGACAGATCTCCGTTTGACTTCCTTATTACAAGCCGTGGCGCATCTAAGCCACCGTCGCAGAGTGAAACCGGAGAACCCATTTGTTCCTGTACCACGAAAGCGCCAAAAAGACAATAAAGATCAGGCCTTTATGACAAAAAAACAGAACACAACAAGTGTTCGAACAGAAGCTTGAAGGGTTTTAGCTGCGGAGAAAAGATGTAAAGGTTTAAGCTTTAAGGAAGAACATACGAGAAGATCTTTGGGAAGAACAGAGAGAGGGAAGACTTTTTGTTGATCCCATAAGAAGAAAACTGAGTTAGAAGATGTTTTCTGCGTTCACATTTCAATTTTTTTTTTTATGTTTCTTTGTCTCTTCTTGAGATTACGTTTTTTTCTTCTAAAGGCTGCTCTATTTTAATACTTATCTTTTAAGAAAATAATTTAATTAATTGCTCGAAAAATTATTTAATTGTTTTTAATATTTAATTGTTTGGAACATATTTTTAATTTATTTCTTGTTTTCTTGCTCTGGCATTTCAATTTATAGTGTCTTGTTTCTACAAAAATTCAAAATACGTTTTTTTTCCTCCTAAATGCTGCTATTTTAATATCTTTGGGAAATTTATAATTAATTGTTTTCTTTAATTATTTCATATATGTGGAAAATTATTTAATTAATTTTTTCTCCTAAAGGCTGCTATTTCCATATATTTTAGAATATTATTAATTAATTGTATGTAGAACATATTTATAATTAAAGATTCATGTTTTTTTTTGCGTTCGGATTCCAATTTATATTTCTTGTTACTACTAGAAATATAATAAATACCTTTTTAGAACATATTTACTCTCATTGACCAGCCCGTCGGTTCTTCAGGGTCAGCAGTCAATTCTATGATAGTCTAACTAATCAAAACTACTATGTGTTCAGAAAAATTTAATATAAAGAAGAATAATAATAAATGTTTTTATTATTAATTTCAGGTATTGTTTCAAAAAAAAATATATATATTAATTTCAGGTATAGACGTGGTCCATACGTACCTTCATTACCATTTGCTAGTTTTCCTGATCCAGTTATTGCAACTCAACCAGAAAATGAGAAAACACAAACAAACAAAAATCATTTTCCTACTCGCAATTTAAAGTTGTTTATTTAATTCATTTATCAAATAAGTCAACCATTCAATCAAGTCGGTTATGAGAATTGAATGCTAAATTTATAACTCAAATACATAATTAATAAAATTCCATAAATGAGTAATTAGAAAATTTTCTTAATTATAGCAAATTAATTTTAAAAAGGGAATACTCTTGGTAGTGTGGTTAAAATGTTGCTATCACATTTCTATTTGCGTTTGTCACAATTGCATAACCCAGTGACAACGGCATATGTTACATTTATACATATAAAATTTAATTTTTTTTCTAAAGACTTAGTCTGCTAATTCTCCCATCAACACACTAACTATATACCATCCCTTGGATTGCATTACACGTTAGATAGATAAGTTTTCTTGGTTTGTTTTTGGAAGAGTTTCATAATGTATTCTCTCTTCATCATCTCTATATAACTTTTAGTCTGTCTATGTTCTTATCCAAACGTATCAAACCTCTGTTATTTTCTCTCTTTTGTCTATAGAAGTTGCATCAATACAAAGATAAGGAGCAAAAATAACAGGTTTCAATCTCTCTTTGTTTAGCTCCTTTGGTGTTAGAGGACAAACACATTTTCTTTTGGTTTCTAATAATGTAATCTTGATTTATTTGATAGGAACTAGTGATTATGGTAGTGGCCTAAACCAAGATTGGTAAGTTGTATTTGCAGAAGTAGAATTGCTAAAGAGGTTCTTGATTCAAGCAAAAGTTAATGTGTCAGTCTACGTCTCATGGTTACAAATACTCTTCAATGGGGTATGCAAACATGGAGAAGAAATGGGTATTCTCATTTGTGATCACATCTCTTGTTTGCATTGTATTCATTGTAACTTCCTTCAACATGGGTCTAATGACTTCACTTCGACCACCAATCAATGAGACCATCCCACATTTTGCAACAAATGATCCCAAAGTTGAAGAAGAGGACAAGCTCCCACGTTTCGCTTACCTTGTTTCAGGGTCTAAAGGAGATCTTCAAAGCCTTTGGAGAACTCTTAGAGCATTGTACCATCCAAGAAACCAATACATTGTTCACTTGGATCTTGAATCACCAGTTGACGAGAGACTAGAGTTGGCTTCTCGCATTAATAATGATTCTATGTATGCTAAGATTGGGAATGTCTACATGATAACCAAAGCTAATCTTGTGACCTATAAAGGACCAACAATGGTAGCAAATACCCTTCATGCTTGTGCCATTCTTCTTAAGAGAAGTCCTGATTGGGATTGGTTTATCAACCTCAGTGCTTCAGATTATCCCCTTGTGACTCAAGATGGTAATAGCTTCCATCTTTTCTCTCCTTTTGTTCTTGATCTTCCTCTTGTTGGGGGTTTCACTAAACAATGTTCTATGTTTTGAAGATCTTTTGTATACGTTTTCAACTTTGGACCGAAACCTCAACTTTATCGACCACACAAGTGACTTAGGTTGGAAGAAGTGAGCTCTCTCTCTATCTCTCAAATTCATTTTTTTAGTTTCATTGGCTGAAACTAATGTTTCTTGGTCTCTCATGGTGAAGTGAAAAACGGGCAATGCCATTAATGATTGATCCTGGACTCTACATGCTAAACAAATCCGACATTCTTTGGGTCAGACCAAGTCGAAGCCTACCTACTGCGTTTAAGTTACATACCGGTCAGTATTGGTCTTCTAACCCTAAAGTTTAAAAAATCACTCTATTTTCTTTTCTTTCTTTTTTTGCAAAGAATAGCCAAACTAATGAACATTTATATGTCTGGATACAACAACTAGTTTTATTGGTCATATTTTATTCATGAAAATGCGTTGGATTGGTATTAATCTCGATATATTAAAATAATTCGATTAGGTCTAATGTACTTCTTGTCGGGTTTGTTTCTCAGGATCAGCTTGGATGGCCCTCTCCCGTTCATTCGTGGAGTATATCATTTGGGGTTGGGACAATCTACCAAGAACTTTACTAATGTATTACACCAACTTTGTTTCTTCTCCTGAAGGTTACTTCCACACAGTCATATGTAACGCGCCTGAGTTCTCCAAAACCGCTGTGAACCATGATCTTCACTACATCGCCTGGGACAGACCGCCGAAACAGCATCCTCGCTTCTTGTCCTTACGAGACATGGTACCGATGATTGCTAGCGGTGCTCCCTTTGCTCGAAAGTTCAGTAGAAATGACACTGCTTTGGATAAGATCGACAAGGAGCTCCTTATGCGGACAAACAAAGACGGTTTCACTCCTGGTGGGTGGTGTGGTGGGAAACCTGAGTGCTCGGTCGTGGAAGACGTGGCTAAGATCAGACCTAGTTTAGGGGCAGAGAGGCTTAAGGGGCTTGTAGATAGGTTAGTTGCAGAAGCTAAATCAGGAAAAAATCAGTGTGAATAGAGTCAAGAACTGATAGAATATTGCAGTTAAAGGCTATATATATACAACAGAGATTGATTGTATTCTTTCGTATAGATTAAAGATTACTTGTATGTCAAGAGACCTAGTGGTTTCATTAGGGCTTACAATTAGTACTATACAAATACAAAGACCATATATACTTCTTTACACAATTCTATAATAGCAACATTGCTCCCACTTTTGGTACTTTCCCTCTCCCAAAATTGTTTATAGAGAATTTTTAATATCTTGTAATCAAAATTACTAAATCTAAATTTGTGTATAGAATATATTTCCTAAAGTTAACACGAATTTTAAAAGACAAATTCCTTAGATATTGCAAAAAGTTAGGATGAAAATAACACAAAATTTGAAAAATCTTCAAAATACTAAACTACTTGAAACTCTCTGAATATTCTAATGAGAAATTGTCAAAAATAGAATAAGTTAAGTATCACCTTGCAAAAATGCACACTATAAAAAATATATTAACATTTAGGTTTACACTTTTGTGATTATTATTTAGGGTTCAGTGTTAAAGGGGTGGGGTTGAATTTCTAAATTTTTTATAAATATTTTGAAAAATTAACGAAGTATATTTTCATCAAAAAGTCAAGGTATTTTTACAAATAGTCATTCATCAAAAATAAATTTGCAAAGTGATATCAAACTTGGGGTATAAATGAAATTTCCCCTATTAAAATATAAATACTAAACCATAAACTCAAATCCAAATACAAATAAAAATATTTTTAATTAATATTATTTTAAGAATTTTTTATGTATTATTTTGAAATAAATATATACTTTAGTGGTGTCATAGAGTATTTTTACTATAGAATAATCATTAAAATGGTAATCAAAATTACATAAAAGAAAAACAAAAGAAATAAACCAAATAAAACTAAACCAAATAAGTCGGGTTAAATGTTTTTGGCGGTGTTCTCGAAACTCCAGCTCCAAATGTCATGACGCTCGACGCCACGACCCATCGAACCGGCAAAACCGGTATACATTGTCTCAAGAACCACCTCAGAAAGATCAACATGTGTTTCAATCAATGGCATCTTCGGTTTCTTCAAATGCGCAGGTGCTAGCGTAACACTGACCTTACTATTCCTATACTCAATCCAAGCCTTATACTTATCTCCACTACTTAGCTTCACTTCCTTAAATAACCACTGTTTCTTTCCTCCTGTTCTTGTCTGAATCCAGTAACCAGCTTTCTCAGAAGCCAGCGAGTTAACAGAGTTAACATTAACACCAACATGATTATCATTAATATCGCCAAAACTTTTATCTTGAAAAACATCAAACTCAACTGCAAAGAGATGGTTATTAGGATTGCCATTGGTTGTCCGGTTAACTAGACCGAGGAAGCCACGAGTTGAGTCTTGGTCGTAGTTTAGGGTTGGGACCACGATGAAGGCGAGGCCATGACCAGAGTTAGGGTTTGACTTGCGAGGAGTGATGGAGAAAACGAAAGATGTTTTATAATGGAATAGAATAGAACTGCTTGTTTATTATCATAACAATAGCTTGGTATTTATACAAAGTAGAAGTCCTACGTTGATAAGGACTTTGACATAAAGGAATCATTATCTTAGTCTAAATAGGAGTTATCGTATATTCCTAGAACTTATCTCAATACTCCCCCTCAAGTTGGAAGTGTGAGATGACGAACACCCAACTTGGACAACAAATCTTCAAACAACGGACGTGGTAAGGCTTTAGTAAGAATGTCAGCAAGCTGGTTCTTTGATGTAACATGTTCAGTAGTAATAAGCTTGGACTGGACTGCATCCCGAACATGATGACAATCTCTCTCAATATGTTTAGTTCTCTCATGAAAAACTGGGTTTGCTGCAATATGAATTGCAGACTTACTGTCGCAAAATAACTTCATCGGACCCGGATGAGAAATGCTGAACGATTGTAGAAGCCCTTTCAGCCACTTAAGCTCCTTGAGAGTTATCGACAGCGCCCTCTATTCGGCCTCTGCTGATGAAAGTGATACCGTATCCATGTCACCGGAGAATCACCAAGAAAGACAATGTAGGCACTGAGCGAGCGACGAGAGATTGGGCAAGCCGACCAGTCTGAATCACAAAATGCACTTATCTGGAGATCATCTTTAGCATTTAAGAAGATACCCTGGCCAGGACATCCCTTGAGATAGCGTACTACACGCAAAGCTGCTTCCCAATGTGGTAGTAAAGGCTTTTGCATAAACTGACTAAGAATATGTACCACATAAGCAAGTTCTGGTCGTGTATTAGTTAGATAAATAAGTCGTCCAACAAGTCTCCGATATTGTTGTGCATTCGCAAGAGGACCCTCAGATTTTGCTAGTTGGTGACTGAGTTCAATCGGTACTGGCGAAGGTTTGGCACCAAGGAGACCCGCTTCTGTGATAATATCAAGGGCATATTTGCGTTGAGATATGTAAAAACCAGAAGCATTACGGGCAACCTCAAGGCCGAGAAAATACTTCAACTTTCCTAAGTCTTTCATACGGAAGCACCGTTGTAAGTAGTCTTTAAACTCCCTTAGTGCCTTGGCATCGTTGCAAGCAATCACAAAGTCATCAACATAAACTAAAATATGGATGCAAATAGTTCCTCGAACCTTGGAGAACAAAGAATGGTCGGCATATTCATGGGAGAAACCAAAATTTTCTAGAGCCGTGGAGAGTTTTGAGTACCAGCACCGTGGTGCTTGACGTAATCCATACAAGGATTTCTTTAGGCGACAAACTTTTGTAGGATCGGAGGACTGAAAACCAAGTGGAAGTTTCATATAGATTTCTTCATCAAGATCGCCATGAAGAAAAGCATTGCTCACATCCATTTGGTGGACATACCAATTCTTTGATGCAGCAAGTTTAAGAATAATACGAACTGTAGACAATTTAGCAACAGGTGCAAATGTCTCACTGAAATCTTCTCCTTCGGTTTGATTGTTGCCAAGGACCACCAATCGAGATTTTCGGCGATCAAGAGTCCCGTCTGCATTATACTTATTAGTATATATCCATTTGTTCCCAAGGGGTTTCTTTCCAGCAGGAAGTGTCGTAATATCCCAAGTATTAGTAAGTTCAAATGCATTGACCTCGTTTTGCATCGACTCACGCCAAACTTTGTGTTTAACTGCTTCCTTATAAGACCGTGGTGCATCATCGTTAACAATCGATGCCATGAAGGCACGGTGCTTATCTGTGAATAATGCATCAGAAAGATAACTTGAAATAGGGTATGGAGTGATACCTGGAGCCGTTTGTAGAGGACCATGATCAGTCAAAGTGAGAGCATGTGAGGGTTTATTATTATTATCAACTTGAGCAGATGACGAAACATAATCCTTGAGTAGTATGGAAGGAGTCTTATGCCTATGTCCGCGTCCAAGTATTTCTGGTATACCCGGAGAGGATGATTCGATAATTTCTGGAGATGGAGCAACAGATGTCGGGGAAGGTAATGGTGCTACCGGGGATATTGGTTCTGGAACTGAATTTTCTGCTGTCTTAGAAACCGGGGATGTAGGGACCGGTGCTCCATGTGTCGGAGTAGAAATGTGTGTGTCCGTTGGAAGTGAACTCCCCCTTGAGTCTATACCAGGAAGTAACCAGTCGTCTATAGTAGAGTCATAGTGGCTGTGTGCTGGAGTAACGTAGTCTTCTGAGTCTACACCTGGGAATTTTGTTTCCGAGAAAACAACGTCTCGGCTTGAGAAGAACTCTCGAGTGTCAAGGTCATATAAACGCCATGCCTTTTTCCCATATGGATACCCCATGAACAAACATCTTCTACTTCTATCCCCAAATTTATCATTGTCACGAGATTTACGGTGAGCATAGCAGAGACAACCGAAGACCCTAAGTTGATCATAATCGGGTTTCTTTCCGAAAAGCAATTCATAAGGTGATTTTCCATGTAGGACCTGCGATGGAGTGTAGTTGATGAGATGAGCCGCAACTAAGATACTTTCACCCCAAAATGTTGATGGCAGCCGTGCTTGGAAAAGACATGCCCGCGCCACGTTTAATATATGCCGATGCTTTCTTTCAACTCGTCCATTCTGTTGTGGTGTGTCGACACACGAAGTTTGGTGATGGATTCCATGTTTTCTGAAAAATGACGACATCACCATAAACTCGGATCCATTATCTGTTCGTATTTGTTTGACAGTCTTCCCAAATTGCTTTTCGCAGAGAACAAAGAATTCTTGTAGAAGGGTTGAGACCTCCGATTTTTCTAGCCTAAGGTATGTCCAAACTGCCCGTGAATAGTCATCAACAATCGTTAGAAAATACTTCGCACCACACGAAGATGGAGTACGATATGGTCCCCAAACATCACAGTGTATTAACGAAAAAGGTGCAGATGCTTTATTATAACTGTCACTAAAACCAGAACGTGTTTGCTTAGCACGGAAACAAATTTCACATGAAGAAGCTTGATCAGAATCAAAACACAACTTGTCTAAAAACGGTAAAGCTGATAAAACTCGAAAAGATGGATGTCCAAGCCTTTTATGCCATAATTCTGATGTAGAAGCATTCCTATATGCAGTTTTATGAACCGTTGCAGCTTTGACTCCAGTAAAATAATAAACCCCCTCACGTTCTTCACCCGTTCCGATCAGGGTCTTCGTAAAACGGTCCTGCAAGTCACACAAAGTATCAGTAAATATGGCTATGCATCCGGTTTGTTTCAATAAGAAAGAAACAGAGATCAATGTGCAGTTGAAATCTGGGACGTATAAAACATCTGCTAAGTAATAATGCGGACTAAGAGGAAGTTCCCCCTTTTTAGTTGCTTGGGAAGAACGGCCATTTGGGAATTTGACTGATGATGAGGGGATGTCCACAACGTTTCTTAAAAGAGATAGATTGCCTGTCATATGATGTGAAGCTCATGTATCAATTATGACATCAGATAAGTTTGTGTTACCGGAAAGACGTTCAGACGAGATGTTGGATTGAGAAGTCTGTAGTAGTTGGAGTAGTTGTGCAATCTGATCACTGTTGATAGATATGTTAGAGGTGGTGTTGTTGGCGACGGGTCGAGTTGAAGTTGAGCGACCACGTCCACGATTGCCAGAGTTAGCGTGTCTTCCTCCTCGTCCACGTTGAGTTACACCATATGATCCTCCTCCTGAGTTTGTATTGTTCTTCTGATCACTCCACCATTCCGGAAAACCATGCAACAAGAAGCATTCATTAACATCATGTCCACGACGAGAGCAGTGAGTACACGATCTGTTTGGATCACGACCACTCACTGGTGTGATTTGTTTGGGTTCTTTTGTTGTGTCCGGTTGAACTTGAGCATTGAATCCTATAGCTTCGGGTTTAAGTTCTGAGGATTTTGTTGTATTGTTGTGTTGCTCTTCTCGTATGACACGGGAGTAGACGTTGTTAATGTCTGGTAGAGGATCTTCATCAATTATTTGAGAACGAATATTACGAAAACGAGATTCATCTAAGCCAAAGAGAAACTTATGAACTCTAATTTCTTCTCGTTCTTTTTCTATGTCGGCTGAAGCTTCACATGAACACGATCGTGTTGTTCGTAGGTTGTCTAGTTCTTCCCATAATTTAGTAAGTCGACCGTAGTAATCAATCACAGATTGGCCGTTTTGTTGACAAGTATTTATAGCCTCTCGAATCTGGTGAATTCTAACCCCGTTTTTGACAGAGAATCTTCGTTGCAGATTTTCCCAAAGTTTATGTGCCTCAGGAACAAACGACATTGTCGATCGTATCTTTGGATCTATAGAAGTACGTATCCATCCAACCAGCATGGAATTCGTGGCTAACCATCGGGATAAGTCGGGTTCTGTAGTAGGTTTTGTAAGGCTTCCATTAATGAATTCAAGTTTCTGCTTAGCTTGAATAGAATTCGACAATTCTGTTGCCCATTCTGTATAATTATCTCCTCGGAGTAGGACAGAAGTGATTAGAGAACCTGGGTTATCGGATGGATGTAAGTAGTAAATAGATGAGCTAGAATCGATGACAGAGCTCGGATTTGGTGTTGATGAAGCGGAATTATTGTCACCCATGTTGTTCTTATGAAGAACACGGTTTTTAAAAAAACTTTGTATTCTTTAGAGATTTAGGTCTAGAATTTTATGCTCTGATACCATATAATGGAATAGAATAGAACTGCTTGTTTATTATCATAACAATAGCTTGGTATTTATACAAAGTAGAAGTCCTACGTTGATAAGGACTTTGACATAAAGGAATCATTATCTTAGTCTAAATAGGAGTTATCGTATATTCCTAGAACTTATCTCAATATGTTTTGAAAGAGTAAGTGTTGTTGGATGATTTGAATGGGATTGGATCAGTGTAGAGTCCTTGACCATGTGAGTATGGAATGTTGTCACGGTTCATGGAGAGAGCTCCTGACCGGCTCGTGCCATTGGTTGTTGGTCCTAGCTCTGCGTAACCGATGAAGATTAGATTTGTTCCATCGAAGTTATTGAAGTTGAATTTGATGGAGGAAATGGTTTTAGAGCTGAACAAAGCTATGACTAGAGCAACGAGACATATGTTTTGGATCTGCATTATGTGTTTTTTCTGATGTGTTTGTTTTGTTTTTTTGGACGTGGTGGTGTTATATTTTATAGAGTGTGACAAGAGCCAGCAACTTTGACTTGTCAAACACCAAATGATCAATTTGGATAATGCCAAGTGGACGTCAAAATGGACTCACTATTTTTTATTCTGTTTTCTTTCCTATAAACTACTATTTTTCTTTATTCAAAGATTGATCTTTAATTTGAATGTCAATTTTGTTTGTGGTTGGTATTATTAAGGATCAAATGTTTATTTGTCAGTACTGTTAATGTATTTACGTAATTACGTTAACATGTTTAGTCGGAAGACCTAATTACGTCGGATCTTTGTGAGAACAATAAGTATAACATGTTTAGTCGGAAGACCTAATTACGTCGGATCTTTGTGAGAACAAGGTGATAGCAAGTAAGACTATAATTTAGGGTTAAAAGCACTAAGAAATACGTATACAATAGTTTTTTTATAGGAAAAATCACATTTTAAATTCTGAAAGTGTCACAATCTCGCACTTTAAACACTGAAATTTTTTTACTAGCATTTGAAATTTTAAAAGTGACATTTTTATCATAACAAACCTCCAATGAAGTTTTATTGTTCTTAGGTGACCGGTACTGTTCATTTATAGTGACGTGTCAGGTTGTTTTTTTAGATAAATAATAAAATCCAGATTTTTTTTTAAAAAATGGAAAATTGGAAAAAAATACAAAAGAAATTTAAAATTTTTAAAAAATTGAAAAATTAAAATTTTAAAATTAAAAATTAAATAAATAAAATATTTATTGGCCCAGTGATGTTATTTCAAACTGACTTACAATATTTTAGTTAAGGTCAAAACTCCAAAAACATAGTGGAGAGAGTACACGATTTCATTCCAATTTGCAAAAGATTCAAAATACTTGTTAACCTGTTAACTCAATTCTCTTAACATACAAACTTAATTTGTTTGATAGTAAGTTATTTTTAATCTTACAAAGTTGTTGCTAAGCTACAAAAGCATGGATCATATCAAACTGCAAAGCATCCCTCGGAAAATATCAAGCCTGCCCTTGAAATTGTAGGGATGTAAGTAATTTTGTAAATAAATTCACACAATTTTTTTTATATAAATTTTGAGGACATATGTTTATGGATTTGAAAGCTAAAAGAGAATGTTTTCTTTGGTTTTGCCAAGGACAGAAAAATGCATATACATAAACAGAAATTAACAAGAATACCATAAGTTAAGTATCACTTTGCGAAAATATACACTATCAATTTTTGGTATTAACATTTGGATTTACATTTTAGTGATTATTTTTTAGAGTTTAATGTTAAAGGGGTGAGGTTGAGTTTCTAAATTTTTTTATAAATATTTAGAAAAATTAACTAAGTCTATTTTCATTTAAAAGTTAAAATATTTTTGAAAATAGTCATTTATTAAAGATACATTTGCAAAGTGATATCAAACTTAAGGTATAAATGAAATTCCTCTATATATATATATATATATGCTTATTTAAATTATTGATACGTTCTTATTGGGTTCCTTAACATTAGTGCAACAAAGAAATCGTTTTTTTTACCAAGAACAAGAAATTAGATTTTTGATTTCACGAATATTCGGGTGTTAGATATCCTTCTAAAATTGTAATATCTAAAGAACATTCGGATTCGGATTAGGATCCTTAAAATAAATAATATTAATATTAAATATATATAAAATAGTAAGAATAATTTAAAAATAAAATTATATTTAATGTTTTTAATTATTTCAATCTATACTTTACAAAATTTATATAATATATATATATATATATTATAGAAATGAAAATATAATAAATAAAATTAGTATTTATATATATATATATATATATATATATATATTACTATTTTTGAAATAATTATCAATAAAAATTACGGATCCGGATATTCTAACTAAAATATCAAAATACCTGAATCCAGATTCGATTTTGACGGATCCAACATTTTACTATTCGGATCCGAATCTGATCCTGCCGCATATCCAAAGTTTTAGAACGGATCAGGATCGAAGCTAGGATAGAATCCGAATTTGGGATAATAAATCTTAGACTTAATTGGGTATAGTGTTGTATTTTTCTTGATATCTGAAAACTGTTAAAAGATAATATCAATTTTGTGATTATCCATAAAAGGGATAATACTTATCTTTTTATTTTGTCTTTTTCTTCTTGAGTCGGTAAAATGACCGATTTACTGCCCTATATAAAGGGTGCTTCATTTACGATTAGAATATAAGTTCAAATAATAAAAATCTGAAAGTACGTTGTTGTCTCTCTCTCTTACTCTCACGTCACTATCTCTCATCTCACCTGATATTCAACACGTTATCAGCACGAGGCTATTATACCAAACAAAATTATATTAGCAAGGTAAGGTTTAATTTATGTTCTTCAATAATTTTAAATATTTTAATTTTGTTATTGTTCCGGAGTGAAGGCTCTGCCTTCTCCGTTTATTCTTCGGGATGATAGGCGTTGCCTTCCCCGACTGATTGTTAAGATAGGCTATGCCTTCACGATCAGAGAAACACGTGGTAGGCTTTGCCTCCGTGAATAAAAAGAAAAGGTTAAAATGGTAGACTTTGTCTCCTCAGACCTTGAAAAATAAAAATGATCAATATGGAAGACTCTGTCTCCTCGGATCATGTGGAAGGCTAAGCCTCCAATTTTATTTATGCTCTTTTAATTTTTGCAATTTAAGTTTACTTTTAATTTAAGTTTCTGCTTTTAATTTTTACCTTTAAATTATTGTACTTATTATATTTTAAAATATATTATTTTATGAATACAGTTATCATGTCGAATCTGACAAAGCTCGAAATAAATGCCCTTGATATTACGGGAAATAACTATATGACTTGGGCAGTGGGTGCAAAGATGCACCTGAGAGGAAACGGGCTTTTAGAAACCATCGATAGTTCAAAAACAGTATCGGATGAGAAAAAGGCTAGAGCCATGATATTTTTACGACACCATATACATGATGGTTTAAAAGATGAATATATTACGAAAGAGGATCCTGCGGACCTCTGGCAATCTTTAAAAGAGAGATTCGATCACCAGAAATATGTGATCTTACCGAAAGCTAAACACGAGTGGATACATCTCCGGTTTCAGGACTACAAAAGTATAAGTGAGTATAATTCTGCGATGTTCGGAATTACATCTAGGATGATGTTATGTGGAGAGAAAATAAGTGATTATGATATGATCGAGAAAACTCTCTCCACGTTCCATCCTGGAAATGTAGTCCTACAACAACAATACCAGGCGAATGGGTATACTCGTTACTCGGAGTTGATGCAAGTACTCCTTGTAGCAGAGCAAAATAATCAACTCGTGACTTTAAACCATCATGCTCGTCCTACTGGATCAGCTCCATTCCCCGAAGCGAATGTTGCATCATCCAGTTATGATAATTGGAGAGGACGAGGACGTGGACGTGGTCGAAATCGTTATCATGGTCGTGGAAGAGGACGAGGAAGAAGATTTCGTCCGTATGATGAAAGAAATAATAAAGACTTCCACGAAAACGAAAGGGGGCGGGATGATAAAAGGCAAACAGAAAAGGTTTGCTACAGATGCGGTATGAAAGGTCATTGGGTATGTGGTTGTCGTACACCAAAACACTTAGCCGATCTGTATAGAGAATCCCAAAAAGCGAAAGAGAAAGGAAGTGAAACAAACTTCATCTCTGATGAACCCGGACCATCCTTTCATGGTTTAAATGATGATACTCATCTTGATGTATCAGACTTTCTGGTTGATTCAGAAAGAATCGATGAGTAAATGTAAAAACGATGTGATATAAGTTTACTGTACTATAATATCTATATCTTTTGTTGTAAGATATATGTAATATTTTATGTTTAATAATAATGTTTTATGAATATTTTAAATTCAGAAAATGCCAGACTTTGAGACTATGGATGGAGATATGTGTTTGGCAGATAGTGCGTCAACGCACACAATAATTAAAGATAAGAAATACTTCTCCAGTCTCAAAATAAAAGATTACGCTGGAAGCGTAAGTACAATATCTGGTAGTGCAAAGATTATTAAGGGCTCCGGAAGAGTGAAATTTTCAATGCCACGGGGGACGAAATTTGAAATAAGTGATGCATTATATTCCCCCGAGTCTCATAGAAACTTGTTAAGTTTTAAAGATATTCGGAGAAATGGATATCATATTGAGACTATGAATAAAGATGGCATTGAATATCTTTGCATTAAGTCCGAGAGAAAACATATATTGGAAGAGTTAAAAATGTTATCCTCTGGACTATATTGTAAGAAAATAAACATGATTGAGTCCTATGCCACAGTAAACATGAAGTTTACTAATACATTTAAAATCTGGCATGAGAGGCTAGGACATCCCGGTTCAGCCATGATGAGAAAGATAGTGCAAAATTCGAATGGCCATCCGTTGAAGAACGAGAGAATTTTGCAAACGGGCGAGTTTACATGTAATGCATGTTCTCAAGGAAAACTTATAACTCGGCCATCACCAGCAAAAGTTAGCAATGAATCACCATTGTTTTTAGAAAGAATCCATGGTGATATATGTGGGCCAATCCACCCACCGTGCGGGCCGTTTAAGTATTTCATGGTATTGATTGACGCATCTAGTAGATGGTCAAATGTTTGTCTTTTGACGACAAGAAATACGGCTTTCGCAAAGTTCATTGCTCAAATCATAAAGTTGAGAACGCAGTTCTCAGAGTATGCCATAAAGAAAGTAAGGCTTGATAATGCTGGTGAATTTACATTACAAGCCTTTAATGATTATTGTATGTCAGTGGGGATTGATGTGGAGCATCCAGTTCCCCATGTTCATACACAAAATGGCATGGTCGAGTCATTGATAAAACGGTTACAGTTGATTGCAAGACCGTTGATATTGAGAACAAAGCTCCCAATTTCAGTATGGGGTCATGCTATTTTGCATGCGGCTGCACTGATTCGGCTGAGACCGAGTGCAGATAATAAATACTCCCCTTTACAATTATCATCTGGGCAGGAGCCAGATGTATCTCATCTCCGTGTCTTTGGGTGTGCAGTCTATGTTCCGATAACTCCACCACAAAGAACAAAAATGGGCCCACAAAGGAGATTGGAGATATACGTGGGTTATACGTCACCAAGTATAATAAGGTATCTTGAACCAGTAACTGGTGATATGTTTACGGCACGGTTTGCCGATTGTCATTTTAATGAGGATGAATTTCCATCGTTAGGGGGAGGAATTAGAGAAATTCCTAAAGAAGTTACATGGTGTACACCGTCGTTGTTACACCTTGACCCCCCTACAAATCAAAGAGAACTGGAAGTTCAGAAAATTGTGCACTTGCATAATTTGGCAAATCAGTTACCAGATGCGTTCACAGATACGAGAAGGGTGACAAAGTCATATATACCCGTTGAGAATGTTCCATCAAGAGTTGTTGTTCCTGAAGGACAAACTGACGGAAACACAATGAATGAACCTAGGATTCAGTTAAAGAGGGGGAGACCAACGGGTTCTAAAGATAAAAATCCTCGAAAGAAAAAGAAATTGGTTGAGCAAAGTGGAAAGGTTCCAGAAGAACCTGGTATTGAAAGATGTCTCAAAGAAGACATAAATGAAAAAGTTCCTAAAGAACCTGATACTGAAAAATGTCTGAAAGAAGGCATAAAGGTTCAAAAAGAACTAAATAAAGATGATGATCCAGATGACGAGGAGGGAATAGAAAAGTATGAGATTTCCATCAACTACGCCCGTGATCAAAAATTGATGATCAGAAATAAAATAAAAGATGTTGATGGAATGTTCTCCTTTTCTGTGTCTAAAGAGATCGATCATGAAAATGATGATCCCGACCCAAGGTTCATTTTAGAATGTCATAAAAGACATGATTGGGAGGAGTGGAAGAAGGCCATTCAAATTGAATTACTCTCCCTGAATAAAAGAAATGTTTTCGGACCAATAGTCATAACGCCTGAGAATATAAATCATGTTGGGTACAAGTGGGTATTCGTGAGAAAAGTAAATGAAAAGAACGAAGTAACACGATACAAAGCCCGATTAGTTGCCCAAGGTTTTTCTCAGAGACTGGGAATTGATTTTGAGGAAACTTATTCCCCGGTAATGGATGCAATTACGTTTAGATTTTTAATGAGCCTAGCGGCATCGAAAAATCTTGAAATGCATCTTATGGATGTTGTGACTGCATATTTATATGGATCATTGGATAATGATATATACATGAAACTCCCTGAAGGATTAGAAATGCCGAAAGCATTGAAAGCAAAATCTAGGGAGATTTGTTCGGTCAAGTTACAGCGATCACTTTACGGACTAAAGCAATCCGGACGCATGTGGTACAATCGCTTAAGTGAATATCTATTGAGAAAAGGATATGTGAATAATGCGATATGTCCATGCGTTTTTGTAAAGAAATCATCATCTGGCTTTGTGATCATTGATGTATATGTTGATGACCTGAACATTATTGGAACTCAAAAGGAGGTTGATGATGCTCGAACTCATATGAAAGAAGAGTTCGAAATGAAAGATCTCGGAAAGACAAAGTTTTGTCTTGGGCTCCAGATTGAGCATCTCCGAGAAGGAATATTTGTGCATCAATCAAATTATACGAAAAGGTTATTAAGACGATTTTTTATGGACAAAGCGACTCCTTTGAGTACTCCAATGGTAAATAGATCTCTCGATGTAGAGAAAGATCCTTTTAGACCATGTGAAGATAGCGAGGAAGTACTCGGTCCTGAAGTACCTTATATGAGCGCTATCGGTGGGCTTTTATATCTCGCAAACTGTACAAGGCCTGATATTGCTTTTGCTACTAACCTACTTGCAAGATATAGTTCTGCTCCTACTCGCAGGCATTGGAACGGGATAAAGCATATATTCCGTTACCTCCAAGGTACAGTTGACCTGGGGTTAATATATGTTAGAAAACCCGAGTTTGGTATGGTTGGTTTTGCAGATGCAGGATACTTATCAGATCCTCATAAAGCTCGATCGCAAACCGGCTATGTTTTTACAATTGGTGGAACCGCGATCTCTTGGCGTTCCCAGAAACAAACTCTGGTTGCAACTTCTTCGAACCATGCAGAGACTATTGCGCTTCACGAAGCATGTCGAGAATGTGTGTGGCTCAGGTCAATGAGTCAACACATACAAGAAGCAAGTGGGATAACTGACAAGAAAGAGCCGACGAAAATTTTTGAAGACAATTCGGCTTGTGTCGCTCAACTCAAAGAAGGTTATATAAAGAGCGATAGAACAAAGCACATCCCTCCAAGATTTTTCTCGTACATAAGAGAACTCGGGAAAAATAAAGAAGTGGACATAGAGTATGTACGGTCATGCGACAATCCAGCCGACTTGTTTACAAAAGCTCTTCCTACTACAACTTTCCGAAAACACGTCTACAATATCGGAATGCATCATTTGCGTGACTTATGAAGAATGAGCTACATCCATTATTCTGAGGGGGAGATTACGTCACTGTACTCTTTTTCCCTTGTCATGGTTTTTTTTTTATCCCTTCGGGTTTTTCCGTGACTAGGTTTTTAACGAGGCAGCACGTAATGCAAAATGGATAATCAAGGGGGAGTATTAAAAGATAATATCAATTTTGTGATTATCCATAAAAGGGATAATACTTATCTTTTTATTTTGTCTTTTTCTTCTTGAATCGGTAAAATGACCGATTTACTGCCCTATATAAAGGGTGCTTCATTTACGATTAGAATATAAGTTCAAATAATAAAAATCTGAAAGTACGTTGTTGTCTCTCTCTCTTACTCTCACGTCACTATCTCTCATCTCACCTGATATTCAACAAAAACTTGATAACTTGAACATTTATTCACTTCAATTATTAGCGGGAGCCACACAAACAGAAGCTATCAAATCAAAAGCAAACATATATAAAACCGAATTAAACCGATCTCAAATCGAATAAATCCGGTTTTTCTAATTCTTAAAAGTCCAGTCCCAGATCTCGTGGCTCTCGACCCCACGGCCCATTGAACCGGAAAAACCGGCGTACATCTTCTCAAGCAGGACACTAGAGAGATCGTATTTTGCTTCAATTAAAGGCCGGTTCGGTTTCTTCAAATGCGCGAGACCGATTGTAACCGAGATGACTTTATAATTGTTGTTGTACTCAATCCAAGCCGTGTATTTATCTCCACTGCTAAGCTTCAAATCCTTGAACAACCAACCGTTTCTTGTCATGACCCAATAACCGGATTTAACCGACTTCACCGAATCAACCGAATTAATGTCGATTCCGACATGGTTATCATTGATGTCTTTAAAAGACTTGTCCTGAAACACATCGAACTCAACAGCAAAGAGATGGTTACGTGGATTACCGTTGCTGGTTCGGTTCACGAGACTTAGGTAGCCTAAACCGGAAGCGGCGTCGTTTTGGTTACTTGGGACGACGAGGAAGGCCAGACCGTGACCAGGAGTAAGGTTTGTGTTATGAGAAGTGATGGAGAAAGTGAAAGAGGTCTTAAAAGGGTAAACAGAAGAAGCGTTGTTGGGAGGCTTGAAGGTGATTGGGTTGATGAAAATGGCTCGACCATGTGAGAAAGGAATCCTCGATTGGGTCAAACCGAGAGCACCCGACCGGCTCATGTGATCAGTGTCGGGACCATACTCTGCGTCTCCATGGAACGAGAAGAGATCAGAGCCGTTGATACCGAAGTTATTGAATTTGAATCTGTAAGCAGAAGTGGCTTGAGAGATGGAGATAACTATGAAGAGAGTGATGAAGCAAAGTGTTTGCATGGTCATCTTTGTTCTCCTTTTTTTTGGAGAAGTAAGGATGATGAACTTTATTACAAGATGTTGTTGTAATAATGTAATGGTGACAAAATCGAGAAAATCTTTTTATTGTTCAACAAGAAAAGTAATGAGAATCGTGAAAAAGGAAGGACAATGAACTTTATAAGTGGTGGTACGCGTCAGCGGCTCCACCACACGTAATGATTCAAAGTTAAAATTTATCTTTTCTTTCCGTTTTTAGAAAACCAACATAAATAAGGAAATATCTGTAAATATATCAGTTTTATATATATATTACCCAATTTAACTTTTTTTCTTCATATCTTATACAACATAAATAAAAAGGAAATATCTTTTTGTTAAAAATAAAATATACTTAAATTTAAAAATATATACATTCAACACAAAGAATAGTTGCACAAAATATTAGGTATTTGTCTTTTTAAATAAATTATAAATTTTCAAAACTTAAAATTTAAAATAAAAGTAAATGTAACAAAAAGCTAATCAGTTTTTTCACCTAATTAGAAATAGGTGTGGTTCATGCTCGATCTATTCAATTAATAAGTAAGAAAATAAGTCATGATTCCTATAATAAAATTAGAAGCTTAATTAAATCATGCCATATTATTATTTTTAATAATTTCTATATTTTGTGTATAAATTATAATGATTCAAATTAATGAATGGGTGAAAATAGTATATCAACAAATTATTACTATTTAGTATGGTCATAAAAAATTGTATATATATTTAAAATTACAAACAATTATTGGTTATGAAACTACTAACCGCTAATAATTTTATATTTCTTTCCAGAAATAAAATATATCAAATTATAAATGATTTTACCGAAAATATATTATGAACCCAAAACAATAAACTAAATTAAATGTAACTAAAAAGTTAATTTGATTTTAGCCTATTTAGAATCACTTTCAACTGAGATGAATAAATCCAATCTAATATACTCAAAAATAATTAATCGATCAAAATTTTAATAAGAAAAATCAAATGTATGTATTCATTTGTTCTTTCCATACATATAAATTAAAAACAATTTTAAAAATATAAAATAAATATTAAGTAATTAATGCAAATTATAGATGTGTAAAGATTTATACTTGTGCATAAGCACGGAAAAATCCTAGCGATGGAAAAATATAGAGTAATGCATACAACTAGATAATAATCTCCGTTTGCAGACAATGATATTTTTATAAAATATATGTTAAATAAGTAATATTTTTAGAATATATTTGTTAATTATAATAAAATATATGTAAAATACATTTTAATAATTTAATTAAACTAAAATTGTAACAATAATTAACTTTATCCATTCAAATGTGATATACATTTTATAAAATTTGAAATTAAAATATTTATATTTTTTTATATGGTATATAATTTAATTTCAATAATAATAAAATAGATATTTATTTTTCATGTATATATATTAAATGAAATTTACTACTCATATGGTTTTATAGTAATTTGTATTTTGTTATAAAAAGATTTTAAACCATTGATCACAAATTTTAAATGTGAAATTTTAAACAATTTTAATAATTTATACTCGTTTTGCAAATTCAAAATATAACATATATAATTATTATTATATGGTTAATGTGATTGTGTAATTTATTTTAATACAATAAAAACAAAATGGTGTAAAATACAGAAATTTTCATCAGATCTCTTTTATTCAAAATAATTAATCATCATATACTCCTTCAGGAGTATAAACAGAAGTGGCTTGAGAGATGGAGATAGCTATGAAGAGAGTGATGAAGCAGAGTGTTTGCATGGTCATCTTTGTTCTTTTTTTGGAGAAGTGAAGATGAACTTTATTACAAGATGGAAGTTGTTGTAATAATGTAATGGTGACAAAATCGAGAAAAGTTTTTATTGTTCAAAAAGAAAAGTAATGCTAATGGTGAAAAAGAAAGGACAATGAAACTGAATTATAATGGCATTAGGTGACAAAAGTTGTTTCCGAAGTTTACAAGACATGCCTTCTTTTTATGTTGCAAATGAACTTTATAAGTGGTGGAGAGAAGAAAAAACACATTAGTTTACAGTGAGTTGGTACGCTCCACCCCATTAAAACTATGGAGATCATTTCTAATTTGTTGCCATATGGGCATATTCTTTGCTCCTTTTGATCAACAAAAATATAATTTAATTTAAAATAAAATGACTTAAAAGCACAATTAAATTTTACTTAACTACTTTACTTTTTATACTCTGACTACTTTACTTTTTTCTTTAAAATAAATATTATAATATTATTTAAAGTCAATTTTCTAATTCTTTTGTCAAAAAGTCAGTTTTCTATTTCTTTTGTCAAAAAGTCAGCTTTTTTTTTTAATTTTTAGACTGATCAGTTACAAAATTAACTTCAATGAATTATAAATTATACATAGTTTCCATCACTAAAATTATTCTTATTTTTCTTATTAAATTATAATTGGATTTTTAAGTTTAGTATCTTTTTCTTTCAATTATTTAAAAAACCTACATAAATAATAAGCAAGGAAATATCTATTTATATATATATATATTAATAATTTTAACTTTCTTTTCTTCATATTTTTATACAACATAATAAAAAAGGAAGTATTTTTGTTAAAAAGAAAATACGCTTGAATTTAAAAGTATATATATCTTATACACAAAGAATAGTTACAAAAAATTAGGTATTTGTATTTATATATATATATATATATATATATTTTAAAAAATAAATTTAAAAATAAAATAAATGTAATAAAGAATTAATCAGATTCTCACCAAATTAGAAAATAGGTGTGGTTCATGCCTAATATCTATATAATCTTATTTGAGAAGTCAGTTTCCCGTGTCACACCCACATTAATTTTTACGATGCTTAATTACAACGGTATCCTTAATAAATCAAATATATTTAATTGTCATTATTAAAAAAAAATCAATTTTCCTTTTTAGGTTTACTTTTTTTATATTTTTCTAATAATTTAAATAATAAAGAAAATCTATGAAATATTAAAACGAAAAATATACTTTATTTATAATGCATTTCAAAAAAAGGAAAATTCAAAAAATAATATTCATTTTAAAGTAATAAATAATCATCCCATTTAAAAGATAATCTTAAACAACATAATTTATAACTTAAAGGTAATAAGTATTTTATCTAAATCAATCTATTTCTCAAATTACTACAAAAAAATTTTAAATAACATAAAATAATATATCTTTAATAAATTAAAAGATATTTTCTTTTTATTTTAATTTATTTTTTATATATTTCCAGATAAAATATATAATAAATAAAACTTAAACAAAATTATTTTAATATATATGATTTCATAAAAAGAAAAGTTTACAAAAGTGTTTTTTTATTAAATTAAATAAATAATATTTTCTTTTAAAATTTATTTGTTGTTTTTTATAAAACTTCTTACCGATCTTCATTTATTTTTTTCTAATTTTATTTTCATCAATCAACATATACTAAATTATTAAGAAAATCATATCGTATATACTGGCTCATCTAAGATAAGAACCAAACTGATACTACAATAAACACAATTAATTTGATTTGGCTGAATTATATTAAAAACAGCTATACTTTAATTTGATGAAATATATGTAATATAATGTACCGGTAAATTGAGTAGCTGAACCAATCCAAATTTTTATATCGAATATCTAAAATTTAAATAAAATAATAATATATTAAAAAATAAATTAACTAACTATTATAATTAAGTTCTTTCGTATAATATATATATATATATATGTATGAGATTCAAAAGACTATAGTTGTTGTATTTATTTATGTAACTTTGAATCATTCAACACTTTAGTTTATTTTTATTATATTGAATTCTCAAAATAACATATATTAAAATATTTATAATGTTACTAAAATATATTAAAAATCTGGACAAGAATCAAATGCAAATAAAAAAATTAATCAATTTTTTTAATCTAGAGAACAAAAATATATTTTGGTTAAATTGGAAAGGAGATGTTATCCAATATATTCAAATAATAACTAAATAGATGAGATATTATACATCCAAAATAATATGTTTAATTAAAATAATATGATATTACTTAAAATAAATCATGTATAATAATTACAATATAATTTAAAAATAATTAAAATTAAAATTAAAATAAAATATTTAATAGATTGTTATAATTTATTTATTTTGAAAATATTTGTACCTGGGCATGATTCATATACTCAAAATTAGAAACATAACTAAATCAATGCCATATTGTTACTTAGATATATTTTCTATTTTTCATGTAAATTATAAACTAATTAAAACTAATAAAAAGGTGAAAATAGTAACAATATGTTAACAGATTATTACAATTTAGTTTGGTCATAAAATTTATACATACGAAAAATTTTCAACGATTATTGTTTATGTTCCGTAACTCTGAATATGTAACATTTTCAAGTTTTTTCGAAAATAGCATATATGAAATTAGATATGATTTTACCAAAATATATTATAAATCCAAGACAATAAAATAAATTAAATGCAACTACCAAAGTTAATTTGTTTTAGAATATTTAAAATCACTTAAATTATGGTTCAGTTGAGATGAATAAATGCAATCTAATATACTAAAAAATCAATCAAAATTTTTATAAGCAAAATCAAATATCTATTTAATAAATCTATATTCATAGATATAAATTACAAACGATTTAAATTTTATAAATAAAATATTAAATAATTACTACTAATAATATATTTTGTAAACATTATACACTACATGAACACAGAAAAATCACCTAGTGATTAGTAAATATAGAGTCATGCATACAACAAGGTAATAACCCGCATCATACATATAATGAATATTTTCTAAAAGCATTATTACATAAATAAATTTTCTAGAAATTTGTTTTTTTAAGACAATAATAGAACGTAAAATACATTTTAATGATTTGAGTAAACTAAGATTGTAAAAATGTTTAAATTTATTAATTTGAATATGATATATATATATATATATATATATTTAACAAAAATGAAATTAAAACATCTATATATCATTTATATTAGTAAATAATTTATTTTATAAATTATTGGAATAGGTATATGTTTTAATATGCATATATATTAAATGAAAATACCCATATGATTTTATAACCATTTTTATTTTAGTATAACAAAATTTTAAACCATTGATCACAATTTTTTAAATGGGAGACTTTTAATAGGTTTAATAATTTATAGTAGTTTTACAAGATTCAAAATATAACATATCTAAATTTTTATTATACGATTAATGTGACTGTTTAGTTTATTTTAATAATAAAAAGTAAAAATGATATAAAATACACAAATTTTATCATATCTTTATTATTCAAAATTATTAATTTCGTATATATTTAATCACATGATGTGATTTTGTAACTTTTATTTAAGAAAAAAATCTTTTTTGTAGATCATTAATTAATTTTATGATTAATTTTATGAGAAGTATATTATGTATTTAGAATTTTAGATGGACGAAACACATATTTCTCTAATGAATCTAAGAATCATTGTAATGATGACACATGAATTGTCTTGCCTTTATTTCAAAATACATACCGCTGTTTTATCTTCAAAATAATTTAAATTTTACCCTATTTTTAATTAAAAATGGATATGGCTAGAGAAAATTTATTCCAACATAGAATTATTAATATAAAATGGAGTTTAGTTAAAGTTTTCTAGAATATTTTTAAAGTATTACTCTATTTTTATTTAATGTTGATTAATTTGAAAATAAAATTAGAAATCAATTTTACTCTAATTTTATTCTATTTAAAGCGAAGCAAGATAATACATATAATAATAATATATAATTATATTATTTCTGAATAATTTAATTTTTACTACATGCTTTGCCCTGCTTTCTAATTCTTTATAAATAGCAATAATTGATTAATCTAAATTCGGCATGTAATGGAAGTAGATGTGAATTCTATAGTGAGATATTTGAAAAAAAAATTATTTAAAAAATAAAGAATTGATTACAAAGAAAAAAAACTAAATTTTTTTTTGGAAAGAATAATGTAAGTTATGAAAAGATTAATCTTGTGCCGATTTATGTTTTATTGTTAATCGCATGACTTTTCTTATTTTGTATTCGACTTTTTTTCTTTTTCATCTAAGTCGGCATACTTATGTGACTTTTTAAGTCAGTTTGACCGAGTTAAATTTATTTGAATGAATTAGTTAGTCCAACAAAAACTAACTTATTGATACACTCCTATTGGGGTTTTTTCTTAATTTTAAGTTCTACCGATGTGGGTTTGTACCAAAATACTATGATCGAATCTTAGAGTACTTAACATCAAATATAAGAAGATACTAAAAAGTTTATTTGTGTTTTTCTGGTATTTTAAGTCTTGGTGTGTTTGAAAAACAAAGGTACAGTTAGGACTTGACAAAATATCTGGAAATTTTGATTAGATTTGTTATCCGTTTTGATTCGAACAAAAAAATCTGGATATCTGTAACTCTACGAAGAAAAGCAAATACTAAAATGCAATATCTGTAAAAAAAGCAAATCACAAACATTAATATTTTCGGGAACGTATATCCGATATGATCCATTATATGTATATATATACATATATTTAAAGAATTATATATATATATATATATTATATTTTATTTTATTTAAATTTACAATATTTTTATGTATTAGATTTATTTTATTAATTATTAATTTTTTTTAATTGAATAAATTTTTATTTTTGTAATAAAATATTATTATTATATACTCTCTCCGTTTCATTATAAGTGTCACTTTAGGTTTTTGCACACGGATTAAGAAAACAATTAATTTTGTATATTTTCTATATAAAAACACAATTACCTATACACCTAACCATATTTCAACCAATAGAAAAATAATCTGCAGCATAAAATTAATAAATTTTGCATCGAAAGTCGAAAACGACATTTATTTTGTAACAAAAAAACTTCTATAAAATGACACTTATTCTGAAACGGAGGGAGTATTATTTTGGAGTTTAATTTATTTTTGAAAATTTTATTTTATTTTAATCGGATATCTGCGACACCGAATATTTGGATGACTATGTATCGAATCGAATCGAATCAGATAGTTAATTATTCATATGAAACGAATCGAATCACGAATACCCCTAAATACCCGAATATTTGATTTGTGCTCACCCTAGAGTGTCGTATATTCTTGAAATATGAAACAGAAGGGGGAGGTGGGAGCCACACAAATAGATGCTATCAAATCCAAAGCAAACCAAATGAAAACCAATTTAAACTAATCTCAAATCAAATAAATCCGGTTTACTCATTCTGGAAACTCCAGTCCCAAATATCATGGCTCTCGACCCCACAGTCCATTGAACCGGCAAAACCGGCGTACATACTCTCAAGAAGAACACTAGAGAGATCTAATTTCGCTTCAATCAAAGGCCGGTTCGATTTCTTCAAATGCACGAGACCGGTTGTAACCGAGATGACTTTATAATTGTTGTCGTACTCGATCCAAGTCGTGTATTTATCTCCACTACTCAACTTCAAATCCTTGAATAACCAACCGTTTATGTCATGACCCAATAACCGGATTTAACCTACTTCACCGAATCGACAGAATTAATGTCAATTTCGACATGGGTATCATTGATGTCTTTAAAAGACTTGTCCAGGAACACATCGAACTCAACAACAAAGAGATGGTTACTTGGATTACCGTTTCTGGTTCGGTTCACGAGACTTAGGTAGCCTAAACCGGAAGCAGCGTCGTTTTGGTTACTTGGGACGACGAGGAAGGGGAGACCATGACCAAGAGTAGGGTTTGTGTTGTGAGGAGTGATGGAGAAAGTGAAAGAGGTCTTAAAAGGGTAAACAGAAGAAGCGTTGTTTGGTGGCTTGAAGGTGATTGGGTTGATGAAAATGGCTCGACCATGAGAGAAAAGAATCCTGAATTGGGTCAAACCGAGAGCATCCGACCAGCTCATGTGATCGGGTGAAAAAGTAAACCATTTACAGAGTGAAAAGTGACACTCATTTGTATTCACTCTATAATAGAGTAAATTATTGGATCAAAATTTACTCAGTAATAGAGTTACTTTATTTTAGTATAAATCATAGAGGAAAATGTATATTATCCTATTAGCTTTTTGAAACCGAAAGTTAATTTGATGGAAAATAATCAACATAAACCATAACAGATGACTAAACCAGAACACCACGTACAAACTTGCTAGCTATTTTATTCATGGACAAAGCTTCTTCAACTTTCACATTGTAGGGTCTTAATTGACAAAGGGGCACAATCTAAATAATTGTAAGATAGAGCGTAAAGAACATTGAATAAATACATAAATATTGTGAATAAAAAAATAGACACGAATGTTTGCAGAGTCAAAACCCTAAAATCTCTTTTAGCTCAAAAATCGCCTCGTATGTGATGGTTGTATGATGATTAGAGTCCAACGATAAAATTATATTTTTCTTCTATTCATATCACTTGAATGAGAAATCTAGCAAACCTTTTTCTCTCTGTACTCTCATTGACAAATAAAAATTAAAGAGGAAAAGTGGAAGAGATTGTTGTTGTTCACGTTCTTGTTTGTGGAATGAGAGGCGAAATTATTTAACATAGGAAAAAACCAAAAACATTTTTGATCTTAATGGAGATAAATATTACATTAATTTTTGGTATTAAATACAAAATGAATCAAAAAATTAAAGAAAATTTTTACTTTAGTGACAAAGACAAATTCTTAACAAGAATTAATGACTTTTGAGCAAGATTTAGTCTCTAAAATATTTGTTTATTTTTCTATTCAAAATTCATTTATGTAGTGATCAAATACGTAAAATAAACCTTGATACAAAAATATAGGTTATTGGACCATGATCCATATACCTAACCGTTATCTAAACCGTACTCAAGTCCGAGTTCACATTGACTCAAACTGGTGAGCGCGCTTGGTTTAGTATGAGTTCTCATTTCTCTACAATTATCTAAGGTTATTCACTTTGTTAGACGACTCCACACTATCCATTATGTGCTATTAGAGCAACAATCTTAGGACAAACATTTCTTATTCAAATGAACTATAATTTTAATATTTGTATCAAAATTTAGTTTCAATAATCCTCACATAAATATAAATGATTATAAACAAATGAAAACTTGATAAAATACTTTTGAGAGTACAAGCAAAAAATCTACTGTAAATAAATTGGTAGCATTTTTTAGCTTTGAAGCAATCATTAATAATAGATATCGACCAGAAAGTGACATGATATCTTGAACCCTTGAACTATGGTGTAAACCGAGGTAATATTTATCACACAATATAGTGTATATGCTTTATCTGAATCAGCTTACAAGAAAGAGAAGATGTCGATTTTTTTTGTTTCTCTTTATTTCAGTGGAAAAAACATATGATTTTGGAAATTTTATGGAACATTTTGATTTTTGAAAGATTGTGATGCATGTGATGTGGACAACCACTCTCGGATAATCTAAAACTAGGGATTTAACCAAAGTACATAAATTGTAGTGATTGGAATTACTATTTGAGACTATTTTTGGATGTTGGTACATTTGGTCTTTTTTCTTATGGGCAATAAAGCTAGAAAAAAACTATTAAGTTAAAAGGCTCAACCAATTCAACACATATCCACTGTTATAAAACATGCATTTTATTTCTATATAATGCTGGTATTGTGTTCTCGAATTTATATTTTAAAACATAGAGTATTAAATATAATAAAAAATCATTATTTTCTAATATTAACAATTTTAGATAATTACAAACCAATTAAAAATTAATAAATTTAATTAGGTTATAAAAATACTTCTTCAGTTGTTATTATTTGAATCATTAAATTGTACACAAATTAAAAAATATATTTTTATTTTGTATATTTATTAAAACAAATTAATAATTATATTTTTGTCAGTGATATTATTAGTTATCTATTTAACCACAGTTCAGTAAATACAAAGTAAACTATAGATCATAAAGAGTTATATAACATACAAATAAATTCTACAACAAAATAATTTGAAAAATTCATCTAATTTGAAACATTTTTTTCTTCTAAAACTTCATCTAAAATAGCATCAACTAATGAAAACACAGAATAAAATATATTTTTCAACCGAGATAGCGTTAAATATACACTGAATCACTTAAAATCCAAAGTATTGAAATTTGCAGATCAAAGGGGACCATTGAAATTTGAGAAATTGATAAAAGTATCACAAGTTAAGTACCACTTTTCACTAATACACTCAATAAAAATATATTAACATATGAGTTTACATTTTATTGATTATTGTTTAAGGTTTAGTGTTATATACTTATATGGGTGGGGTTGAGTTCTAAATATTTTATAAATATTTAGAAAAAATATTTAATTTTATTTTCATAAATTTAGAGTATTTTTGAAAATAGTAATGGTAAATCTGAAAAGTGGTATTAAACTTGTCGTAGAACTAAAATTTCCAAAAAAAAATTCCAGTAAATATTCATGGAAATTTATCATAGATAGAACTTTTTTTTTTATCAAAAATAGCATTAAAGAAAATTGTTTTTCAATATAATATTTATAATCACTAAATCTTAATCCCAGATATAAAAATATTTTTGTTTGCTTACCTTTTAATTAATGCTATATTAGAGATTTTTATGTGCCATTTTTTGAACAAAACTTGATTTAATGCTATTGAATGGTATTTCTCTAAATTTTTATGCCTCACTTGAAAAATATATAATAAATATAGCGAAAACAACCAAACGAGATCAACCAGCCCAAAATTCACTTATAGGTTAATCGGAATTATGATACAAATTTCATTTCTACCACAAATTTGATATCACTTTTCATATTTATCATTAATGGATGAGTATTCTCAAAAATATGTTAAAGTTATGATGAAAATACTTAATCAATTCTTCTATATATTTATAAAAAATTTAAAAACTCAACCTCACTTCTTTAACATTAAACTCTAAACAATAATCACTAAATTATAAACTCAAACTTTAAAATATTTTTGATTGAGAATATTTTTAAAAAATAATACTTAACTTGTGGTTTGTTAGTAATTTCTCAATTATTTATTGATTTTATAAAAATTCAGAAACAAGTAGTAGCATTCATTCAAGGAGAAATTTCAATTTTACCTTCCATTTAGTAAAATTATTCATGTTTATCTTTTCTAAATTAATATTTTCAAAAATACCAATGTATGAGATTTTATTAAAGAGACAAAAGACATTTATGCCATTGATTTATAAATATAAATAGTTATTTAAATAAAAAATAAAAATAATTTTTTTAAGTTTTTGTATTATATCTTTTCAAATTCGAAAGGGCAAATCTCTAGAATAGTCATTTTTGAAATTTTTGTCACAAAAATAGAATTTAAGGAAAAATGACCAAAATTGATCTTTTTATTTTGAAAATTTTAATATTTTTTAATATTTTAAAAAAATTAAATCTCACCTCCAAAACCCAACCCATAAATCTAAGCTATAAGTCTAGATTAGTTAACTCAAAGAATATAAATATATATTTACACCCTTTAATAAAGTCTATTTTAGTAATTTTTCTCCTTGAAGACTATTTTAATGACAAGTTTTAAGGTCTATCCTAGGGTATTCCTTATTCGAAAGTTTGTATAATTTTATTTTTGAATTTTTCTTTTGATTTTTTTTTACATTTTCTTTTTAAAATTCAAAAATGCTTTTTTGAAACTATTTTTTATTTTATTTTTTATTTTTATTTTAAGTATTATTTATATTTTTATTAAAATTCTAAATTTTACCCTCTAAAAACTACTACTTAAATTTAAACACTAAGTATAGATTTGTTAATCTTAGAATTATTTTTTTTACCTCTTTAAACTAAAAGTAAATGTGATTAAAGTAAATATGAAATTTCTTTAGTTAGATGGTATCTCGATTCCCTAAGCTAGATTAATCGTCAATGATTTGATGATGGGTACTTTCTATTGAAACGATATGTGATTAAAGTTTTTTCCTTTATGGTGCAAATGCTTTCTGCTATTAGTTTTGCATCATCGATCCTGTTTTGGTAATTACAAAGCTTTGTCAGCTTTTGTTAATCAGTTACCTTCTTCTGCAGTGTGTATATGGAACCGAACCTTGGTTTTGTCTTATCTTTCTTTTGCAGTTTGGTTCTTTCCATATGAGAGTTCGATCTAAAGGGTTTAAGAGATAATGAGTCTGTATCTTCTTCAACAATGCACACTTCAAATTCTAAAGAGAAGGAAAGATCTCTCTCTACTAATGGAAGTGATGTAGAGATCATCCATCCCACCATCATCTATTAGAACTAACTCCTTTGACATAAAAGAGTCCATGACACT